>CABHPH010161841.1:0-31426 GCA_902168325.1 Peromyscus nudipes | reverse complement strand
CTTAAAACTCTCTGATCTACAAGAAATCTGGGCTTGATCTTTGCATAACCAAAAGGCCCCCTAGATGTTCCAACCAGCCCATGTCTCTTTAAATACATCTTTCTTGGCTTTAAAGCGGTTTAGTCAAACAGAAAACTGCTGCAAGTTAAAACCAATTATACAGTAGATAGAGCACTCTTTCCGTATCAAATAGTTTTAGTTCATTCAGAAAATGGATCTTCCTGTCAGAAATTCCTATGTGTAATGGCTGGTTTAAAAAAAGGCTTAATGGTCATTTGCTGTCTTAGTACCAAGAATGACTCATGCATGAGTCAAGTATTCATTTTACTCCAATTTCCCTTTGTAATATTTCAAAAGTTTCCTGTTTCTTGACACAATTTGCTGAAATGAAACTAGAACAAAATCTTTTCATCAGATGGAGCTGAAACAATTCAGTGTTTATATGGAGAAAGACAATAGACCTCTGCTCAGCCCTCACACTGTTTATAACGGTGATTTGAGAAGGATCATAGATAGACCTGAATAGAAAAATTAAAACCTCCTCCTGAAAGCAATTGTAGAAAGATGTCTTTGTAGCTTTGGTGGTCAGGATATTTTAAGGAAAACACAGGCAGCACTAACCACTAAAGGGGAAGGGGCATGTAAACTGAACTTCATCAAAATTAAGAGAATGGGCACACAAACCACAAGCTTCCAATCACGTGTCTACAGGGGCTTGAGAGATGATGGCTGAACCGTTAAGAGCACAAACTGCTCTTGGAGAGGACCTGAACTCAGTTCCGAGCATCCAGCACATGTGACTCACAACTCCTGTAACTCCAGCTCCAGTGGCTGAGGGGCCTTCAGCTGTGACAGGCTGTTCTTTATCTCATTCAGGATACAGTCTGTGCCAGTTTTTCCAAAAATGACAAAATTATTCCCTTTAAAATCTGTGCATTTCCCACTATGTAATTCCTTCCTTCCTCCCTCCCTCCCTCCCTCCATCTCTCCCTCACTCCCTCCCTCCCTCTCTTGCCTAATGAATATCTTGAATTGTACAGTTAGGTTCTGTTATAACCTTTGATCCACTGGCCCTTACCCAACTATTAAAATGACTGATTATTCAGTGGAAGTGGGGAGTAGCTAGCTTGTGTTGTATAATTATATAAAATCGTTGTTACAAATCCAAATTTTGCAGAACATACTTGAAGATTTATTTTAACTCTATAAATTTGTTTTAGAAATCTGATGACTTTCGAACCCAACCCTCTTTTACTCCTAAAACGTCAAACATAATTCAGAGTAGACCAATGCACTGAGGCAGAAAGTGGGCTAGTAGCTGCCAGAAGTTGGGGAAGAAGGAACAGGAGTGAGTGCCGATGGGTAAAGAGTTTATTCTGGGCGCAGTAAACTGGTTCTGTGACTGGACAGGACAGTGGTTACACAACTTTGTGCAATTGCTAAAAGCCACAAACCAAACACTACAGAAGGGCAAATGTTACGGTATCTGGATTATATATTGATAAGTCAATTATTTGTAAAGAGTCAACATGTTTCCTTTTCAACACAGATGATGTTTTAACTGGAATAAAAAGGACAGATATTTAAATCACTTTCCTGAAGCACAGAGGAGCAGGGGACCATCAACTTCCTGGTCAAGTGCTGACTAGTTCTAAGCTACTGAACAGGGTCTCAGTGAAGGTGCTAAAATTTGGAGTTACATGATGGTGATGGTTGCACGGCCTTGTGGGTATATCAAAACTTGGTAAAATGTACAATTTGAAATGGTCAGTTTTATAGTACATTAATTGTACCTTTTAAGTGAAAAAAAGGTTAGATTCAGAGTTACTATACACATCCACACAAAATCCTGTCTGCCATCATCTGTAATAACTCCAAAACGAAAACAACCCAAATGCTTATAAACTGCAAAAGGGTAAAGTGTTACTGCATAGTGGAATATTATTCAGAAGTTAAAAGAATTAACTTACATATGATATGTAGCAGGCTTTCTCTTTGGGCCGCCAATCAGCTCCCAAATAAAAAGACATGGAGACTTATTATTAATTATGAATGCTCTATCTTAGCTGGTTTCTTAGATAGCTTTTTAAAAAAACTTAAATTAATTCATTTTTATTAATCTGTGTACTGCCCCAAGGCTAGTTTACCTCATCTATGTACTATCTATCCTGATTTCCTGCTTCCTCTGTGTCTGTCTGTCTGGCCCACAGCTGACTGGCTATCTCCCCTTTTCCCTCTGCCCACTAGCCCTACCTAACCCTCCTCTGCCTAGCTATTGGCCATTCAGCTTTTTAATTAAACCAATCAGGTGCCTTAAGCAGGCAAGGTGAAACAGCAACACATCTTTACATAGTTAAACAAATGAGGCATAAACAAATGTAACACACCTTTACATAGTTAAACAAATATTTTGCAACATAAACAAATGCAATACATCTTTGCATAGTTAAACAAATATTTTGCAACATAAACAAATGCAATACATCTTTGCATAGTTAAACAAATATTCTATTCCACAACAATGATGCAAGAAAGATAGTTCTTTTTTTAAAAAACTTTTTTTTCGAGACAGGGTTTCTCTGTGTAGCTTTGCATCTTTCCTGGCACTCACTCTGTAGCCCAGGCTGGCCCTGAACTCACAGAGATCCACCTGGCTCTGCCTCCCGAGTGCTGGGATTAAAGGCGTGTGCCACCGCTGCCCAGCGAGAAAGATAGTTCTTAAAAACATTAAGTAAAAGAAGCCAGTCACAAAACACCATACATTGCATCATTCCCTTTATGTGAAATGTCTGGATTAGACATGGTTGTCCCTAGGGGAGAAGGCAAAAGGGAAATGACTATTAATTAACACAGGCTCCTTCTATGGGTGCTAGAAATATGCTCAAGTTAGATGGTGGTGAAAATTCAACTTGCAAATACACTAAAAGCCACTGGATTTCACATCCTGCCCAGTAAGTTACATGGTATGCAAAGCTACTAAAAAAAGAAGAAAAAAATGCTGGCAATAATTGCAAAATATTGGAACAAAGGTTGAAGAGAGACAGATGGCAGAAGCCTGTGCTAATAGACACAGGAAAGAAATCCTTTCCTTTCCCAATCTCTTCAAAAACTGTAGCCAGCATTTTCCAAATGTCTTGACTCAAGGAAGACTCGCTTGCTCATTTTCCAGGTGTTCAGCATATAAATTAGGGCTTATACAGCCTTCACCTGCCCCTTAGGGAGCCACTGTTCTATGCATGTACACAATGCAAAGGTTCTGCCTCTTCACAGCGCTCATGAAACCCACGAGTCCTTTGTGCTTTGTTTTACTGTAGTGTGCTCTCAGGAAGACTTTAGTGCTGTCTTCATGCCTTCTTATCTTTTTAATATAGAGGAATATTAAACCAAGCATCCATGCGGGACAGTCACTACAATTGTGGGTTCCACCAGAAGAGCATTTGTCACTAGGCTCTGGTTTCTGTTATTATTCAACTCCCTCTCCATGAAAATTGTGTCTCCTTAGTAACAAGGTTGTTTGGCCATTGTTTTGACTTTTAACGGCCTCAGAAGTGGAATCTTGTCAAGCGTTTTAAATTATGGCACTTCCTAATTCATTCAACAAACATTTATTGAGTGTGTGCTAGTGCCAGGTACTCTCTGTTTATAACTAGCATTACAGAACTCTGGCTGACTAATTAAGTGTGAGCTTTCTCTTACAGATATGGGTAAGAGCACTTCAAATATGTGAATGAGATTAATTTAGGGCTGTTTCTCTGCAGATGGATCAGTCTATCTGCTGCTGAGTGGTAGGGAGAATATAAATTCAGTATATTTGAGTAAATGCTTTTTGGTTTTGTAGAGTGCCTCTCCCCAGCCTCTGGATCTTCATCTTACATGCCTGTACACACACACACACACACACACACACACACACACACACACACACACACACTTTACTCTCTGGGAGTTCGGCTCAGCATCCTTTCCCTCAGGCTTCTTCTGCAGATGAGAACATTGAAGTCAAGGAGTCTGAGAAATGTGCTTGCTCAGAGGAACGGAGGAAGAAAAAGTCCCACTTGGGTTTCAACTTATTTTTTAGAATCAAACAAGGCCCATGACCAAGTCTGCAACCTTTTCTAAACTGTACTTTAATCAAACTTGAATCTAATCTGAAGTTACCTTCTGTTTTCCCCCTGGCTGTTTGCTGGATGGGTTCTGATTTCCTTACTCTGGTATGTGAATTGACCTGGCAGGTTACAAAAAACCAACTCTGTTTACATTGCCTGGCTATGGTCAGCTCCTCTGCAGAGGCTGGAAAGCTGGAGCGGATCTGTTTTCTGATGAGAAAAGCTAAAGGAATGTTTTGTTTACAAAACGTCACAATACTGATCTTTAGCTAGAGATTAAACATGAAGTATCCATTAATTTAAAATGATACATTTTATACAATTAAATATAATAAGAACAAATGGATTAGCATCTTCATCCATTATGGCAGTTTGAATTGGGTAGCTTAAATATTTCCAAGATGAACATCATGTCTGGAGGCAATTTTGCAATAATTTCTCACTTTGAGTACTAATTGCATACTAAGAATTATACTCAGTGGTTCATATGTATTAACTTATTTACTACATACACAATATGAGGTAAACTCTACAGATAATGTAAAGAATTCTGTGTGGCATGAAATGATGTGACATGACATGAGGTAACATGAGATTATGTATGCACCTCTGTTGTAAAATATTATTTTAAGATATGCTACATTTGTTTGTGCTGTGGAACATTTGTTTAATGATGCAAAGATGTGTTGCATTCCTTTATGTTGTATTTGTTTAACTCTGTGAAGCTGTGTTACTGTGCCTGCCTAAAACACCTGATGGTCTAATAAAGAACTGAACAGCCAATAGCAAGGCAGGAGAAAGGATAGGCAGGGCTGGCAGGCAGAGAGAATAAATGAGAGGAGAAATTCGTGAGAAAAAGAAGAAAGAACAAGGAGAGGAGGATGCTAGGGGCCAGCTAGCCACAGAGTAAGAGTGAAAGTAAGATATACAGAAGCAAGAAAAGGAGAAAGCTCAGAGGCAAGAGGTAGATGGGATACTTTAAGAAAAGATGGCAAGAAACAAGCCAAACTAAGGCCAGGCATTTATAATTAAGAATAAGCCTCTGTGTGTGATTTATTTGGGAGCTGGGTGGTGGGCCCCCACAATGAGCAGAAACAACCAACAGCACACCTCTGACTCAGGTCTGGATTTGAATCCATGCTCTTAAGTACTAGCTTTAAAAAATAATGTTACATTGTATTTATTCATCTATTCATTTATCTATTTATTTGCTTATCTTGTGTGTGTATTTGTGTCTGTACAAGTGTCTTAGAGTTTCTATTAGTTAGAGTTTCTATTGGTGTGATGAAACACCATGACCAAAAAGCAAGCTGGGGAGGAAAGGGTTTATTCAGCTTACACTTCTACATCATAGTTCATCATCAAAGGAAGTCAGGACAGGACCTCAAACAGGGGAGGAACCTGGAGGCAGGAGCTGATGCAGAGGCCATGGAGGGGAGCTGCTCACTGTCTTGCTTCCCCATGTCTTGCTCAGCCTGCTTTCTTATAGAACCCAGAGCCACCAGTCCAGGGATGGCACCACCTGCCATGGGCTGGGCCATTCCCCATTGATCACTAATTGAGAAAATGCCTTATAGCTGGATCTCATGGAGGCATTTCCTCAACTGAGGCTTCCTCTTCTCTGATGACACACAAAACCAGTGAGTACAACATAGGAATGTGTAGCTAAAAGTTTTCTCATGTCCCACCCAGTCCGTAGCCACTCAGACCCTAGTAAACATACAGAGGCTTATATTAATTAAAATTGCTCAGCCATTAGCCCAGGCTTACTACTGACTAGCTCTTGCACCATGTTGAGCAGCTTGCAGAAACCTCTGTGTAACTTGGTGAGAATCTGCCATGGTGTAGCTCCAGCCTACAGGCTGCAAACCCGCCATAGAGTAGCTCAAGCCCACATGTTGCAGCATCTCACCACCTGCATGAGACATGCAGCAGGAACCTGTTTTTGGCTCTGTTTAGAATTGGTTATTAAGTATTCTCAGGTTTAAGGTAGAAACTCGAGCCATTGGGTGCCATTTGTAGCTGAAAGTTTTCCTCTGTCCCACCCGGTCTGCAGCCACTCAGACCCAAGTAAGCACACAGAGGCTTATATTAATTAAAACTGCTCAGCCATTAGCTCAGGCTTACCACTGACTAGCTTTTGCACTTAAACTCAGCCCATTTTTTGTTAATCTATATGTCACCACATGTTCCATGGCTTTACCTGTGTGCCATTACATGCTGCTCCCTGGATGGCAGGCTGGCATCTCCTCACTCAGCCTTCCTCTTCCCAGAATTCTCCTTGTCTGTTTATCCCACCTATACTTCCTGCTTGGCTACTGGCCAATCAGCATTTTATTAAACCAGTGTACAAAAGCATTGTCCCACAGCAGGAATGTACTATTAAATGAAAATGCTTTAAGCTTCAGGGCTCCTACATCCCCTGGCTGCTATGAGCGGTGTACATACTGGAGCCCTAGAGTATGGGGAAGGGAAGCCAGCATGTGACTGAGATCTCTTCGGAAGAAAGAGACTGATGGAATTTTGTTTTTGTTTTGTTCATTCTAAATTCATAGCCAGCTTTGCACCTACGTACTTTATATTTGTCATTTACTTCACTAATTACATGCTTTGGGAAGAGAATTCACAAATATCCTTAAGTATTAGCCCTGCAAAAATCAGGAACTGTTTCTGTAGCCTGTCTGGCTTCTCTTACCCAGTGAGTTACAAAGGAATTGAGTTTGCTGGGAGGAGATTTAGGGCCTAGCTGGCTCTTCGGTTTGCCTCTCAACACTCACTCTGCTTCTCTCTACCCTTGACCCGTAATCCAGGGGACTGCTCTCTGTGGATATGTTCTTGACTCCCTTGCCGTTAGTCTGTGGAGCACTGGTGGGCTCGTCTACAGGAGATGGAGGCCAGGAGGGAAGAATGAAAGTGGGTGACAGCAGGGCTGTGCAGTCTGTACTGTGAACGGGTTCGTGTTGGAAGCTCCTGCTCTCGGTTTAATGCTCTGTTATTGCTGTCTTGAAATTATTGTTTTGCATTTGAGTGCATAGTTTATAAATAAAATCAGATGTGAGACTCGAACAAATATGCACAGAGAAGAGTTCCCTGTCTGCCATTCCTGCTCACCCCATTTGGATGGATTCCCATAATATTAGGATATTCTAATAGATTCTCAGAATAGTAGAATTTCTGAGCACCCATGCACACTGCATTGGAGTTAAAAAATACTCAAAGCAGTTGTGGATGGTCACTCCCTATCTACAACACAAACCCCACACCCAAGGCTCAAGAAACATCCTGGAAAAGGAACAGAAAGATTGTAAGAGGACCAGAAAGTAGGCTGAGAGATGGTGTCTTCTATATATGACAGGGAGTTGTACCTATGAAATCTTAACAGTGTGGTCACCTGAACAAGACTTGCACAATGACATCACCAGTTGACATCCCATCCAGGAAGGGGAAAATTCACAAATCTCACATTCACCAGATGAAGAGCTACAGCGATTAATGGTTGCTAAGAGACAGAGAGTAAGTATTTTTCAGGGATAAGCCCCCTGAGATGCCATCCAAGGCCAAGTGGCCATTCCTAAACACATACATAGGAACAACACTAAATAGACTCAGTAGATTGTCTTTCTATATACATATGCCTGTATAAATGTGCACATATATAACTAATAATTAAAGAAGTCATAGAGTTGAAAGGCAGTAGGGGGTAAAGGGAGGAGTTGGAGAAGGAAGAGAGGGGAAAATAATGTGAATACAGTACACATGAATGAAATTCTTGAAAAAGAATAATACATATTTTTAAATTATGTAATATAACTTATTTAATTTTTTAATTTATTAAAAAGAAAAAAGATGAACAACAAATTCAAGATAAGCCCATTACAACAACAACTCATAAAGCCTTGCTTTCCATTTCAATTGCTTGAAATTCCTAAAAGAAGCAGTGGTGTTCTAAGTAACCTAACAGCCAATGAACTGTACCTTCCTTCCCCTGCTCGCTTAGCTTCCCTTTATTAACCAGCTGCTTCCTTTAAAAAATGAGACCTCAGAAGGAGAGGGAGCCAAGGTCAAGGACAGCTCCTTCTCCTTTCAAGCGCGTCTTTCTTCACCTGGCAAGCCAGGGTAAAGTGGTGGTATGACATGTGCATGTAAAGAAGTGAAACGAAACAGTGGAGTTAGATTTGAGCAGTATTTCCACTGTTCCCACATGAAGAAAACACAATCTATCATAATCTATGAAACGTACATGATATAATTTTGGAGCGTCTGCAAAGGGGTCAGTCTTCGAATGCATTTAAAGCTGGCATGGCTATATGTTAAGATAAATGATAAGATTTTATTAATAACTTAAAATTGTGATTTTCCTTTATGTAGAATGATTATTAAGTGGGAATATTTAAAAACAAGGGAGATGGGCAGGCATTGTGGAGCGCACCTTTAACCCCAGCACTTGGGAGGCAGAGACAGGCAGATAAATCTCTGTGACTTCCAGGTCAACCAGAGCTATGTAATGAGACCTTGTCTCAAAACAAACAAACAAAACAAATTGTGTGTGTGTGTGTGTGTGTGTGGTGGAGAGAATGAATTGTAGAACGAAAGCAAATGCTTTCTGATTCAGAGCATCCAGCCACCACTTCTCCATACATTAGTTTGACTGCGGTTGCATTCCACCACCAAAGGTCAAAGACTGGAGAGGAGACCCTTCTGAGTGCCCTAGAGTTGTGCTCTCCCCCCTCCCCCACACCACGTGCCTTGGTGCCTTCAAGTGTGGTCCTGATAGCACTTACTCCTGCCACCAGCCTGGGGTGGAGGCATGGGGAGTGCATGTTAGTAGAGAAGCATCATCTTTCCTTGTTATTTCTCCTCAGCTCCTGCATATGTATTTCTCAGTCCTCCTTTCTCTGCTCCACCTGTGCTCTTCTCTGTTCGTATTTTATCATAGACTGTTCAAGCATAGAGGAATGGACAGAATAGTATAACAGATGCCTATGTACTCATTACACAGTGTTAACAATACTTTGTCATTTATTTCTTGCTGGGATCATGGCTGAGATAAAGCCTTATGCTATCATTGGATTATTGAAGGTCACTACATTTCTGACTATATCAGGTAACAGAGATTTGGAAGCCTACTGCTAAAAATGAGATTAACCCACAGATTAAGACAGTGAAATGTCTGATTTAAGGGCATTTCGTTACCTGTTCAGTGAAGCTTAGCTACCTAGCTTCCCACTGGGAATCTTGGCTCACCTTACACCATGTTTTGCCTTATATACAAAGCCGAAATGAGGGCATACTTCTTACCATGGAAAACAAGTGAAGCTTGTCAATCAACAGCATTTCTTCTCAAAGACTAGTAAACGCTTTATCTTTTCACTCACACGAGAGAAGGAAAAACAAGGTAAGCATTATTTTCTTTGTGAGGCTATCCTCTCCATGAGAATATTGATGTGGGGTTATAGCATAACATATTTACATTCCACAATTTCATAAAAATAACTTTGCCATTAATGAGACCTGATAGCAAAGTCTAAAGGTCTTATCCACAGAGGCAGAATTATTTATGATGGAAGACTCTGGTCTCTTTTCTTTTTTTCCCAGTAAGGAAAAAAAAATACTCTTTCCTATTTATTTTTAGCTAGTGGATCCTAAGGCCAATAACAATAACATTCTATAAGCATGTATTTGGATAGGGTTCTTTTTCACTGTGGCCTATCAGGGTAACACAGCACCATCCAAAATCAATATGACAGAGATTGGAGAAAGAACTGATCCTGACTGAAGCCTCTTTGTCTCATGAGTACTGTTTTTAGCAATTTTGTGTCCACGCATCCTGGGATGTAGAGGTTCTTATTCCATGTCAGGGGGGAGGAAAGAGAAGCTCATGGAGGGCGTACTGTCCCAGGGCCCACAGTAGCATTAATTACAGCAGCTAACTATGTATGTTTTGCTATATCCGACTCTATGCAAAGCACTTGATTTCCAGTATTAAATTTAACTGTGTGGTAAATCACATTATGTCCATAATACAGATGAACCGAGTTTAGCATCTTGTCTCTAGGCCATTGATAATGACTCAGTCGGAGGTCAGTCCTGGCTGACTGAAGCCTTGCTATTCTCACGGCTTTCTCTGCTTCCCAAGGGAAATGGCTGCTACGTTTTTTTCCCCATCTCCAGCTACTCTTTCCCATTATCAGCATCCATTCAATCATTCTTAGTTAGAAGGTCTCCTTACTGAAGGATACAAAATCAAATGTGAGTAGACAGGCCCTTTGTCCTCATACTGAATCCCACAACCAGCCCAGCAGTGGCCCTTCTCTCTCCTTTCTTGCTTTTCTAACATAGTTTTCTCTTTGTATTATCTCCAAATATGTTTATACACATGGTCCTAAGATATTTTAAAAAGCAATACATTCCTCCTTGTGGGTTTTTTTTTGCTACATAAAATTGCATTATTTATTTTATATATGAATGTAAGGCACATATACTATGTTAGGTTTCATGTGGTGGCCATGAGACCACTTTTGTGATCTGGTTCTCCCCTTCAATCATATGAGTCCCAGGGATCATCAGACTTGACAGCAGGTACCTTTATACTCTGAGCCGTCTTCTTAGCCCTAAATTTTTCTTATTAAGAAAAAATTTTTATTGACTTTACATACCAATCAAAGATCCCCCTCTTCCCTCCTCCTGCCCCTCCAGCCTCACCCTCTCAACCCACCCCCCATTCCCTCCTACAAGAAGGTAAGACCTTCCATGGGGAGGTACATTTAGTAGAGGCAGGTCCAAGCCCCTCCGCCTGCCTCAAGGCTGTGCGAGGTGTCCCCCATCATAGGTAGTGGCCTCCAAAAAGCCTGCTCAGGCACCAAGGATGGATTCTGACCCTACTGCCACCTCCTTGTGTTTTAATATTGATACCCCAATATTTTATCATGTGGTAAAAGAGCTACACACACGTGTGTATATTTATAAACACATTTAAATTCTAATACTTATAAATAATATTTTAAAATTATCACACCATTAGTTAATATTTATTCAGTATATACTAAATAAAAACAGTTTAGTTCCCCCATCATTTTATTTTTTATTATATACAGTTATGGTATAAAGCATATTATATCTATGATACTATATATAGTGAAAGGGTTACTACAGCAAAACAAATTGACACATATCACTTTCTATTACTCCTTTTATTGTTGTGATAAGAGCACCTAAAATGTACTCTCTAAGCAAATTTTCTGCATATAATTTAATGTGATCAGCTATATATCATGCTGTACATCACACATTTTAAGAATACAAGTCAGTGTCAGGCTGATGGTGCACAGCTTTGATGTCAGCATGTGGGAGGCAGAAGCAAAGTAGATTTGAGTGAATTCAAGGCCGTCTTGGTCTACAATGTGAATTTCAGGCCAGTTGGGGTTGCATTGTGAGGTCCTATTTGTTTTCTTAAAAACAAAACAGAACAAAAGTATTAACTGCTTCTTCATCGGAGGGAATTTTGTGTTCACTTTCTCCCTTCATATCATATTCTCATTTTACTCTACTGTATGTACATTTATACTTGGGTATTCCATGCTTCTGCTGCAACAAAAATAGCTAGATAAATGGGAATTATTTTAAATTTGCTGTGACAAGGTTAAAAACAAAACTCAAAACATATATGCAGAGTCTGATGCTTAATTACTAAACATAACACATAAAATTATTTTGGAATTCATTTCTTACAGAAATGGATATAGTCTGCCTGACTTGTGTTCTAGGTGAATATATTAGGACGCAGTGTTCATTCCATTATTTGGTAGATTAGGTGCTTTGAAACCCGTCAATTAAACAAGTCAATGAAGGAGATTTGGGTTTTGGTTTCTTGAGACAGGGTCTCACTGTGTAGCCCTGGTTGTCCCAGAACTGGATATGTAGACTAGGCTGTCCTCAAACTCATAGTGATCCACCTGCTTCTGCCTCCCAAATGCTGGGATTAAAGGTGTGTGCCACCATACCCAGCCCTTTCTTTTGTTTTAATATGGGACAACAGAACTCAGATCTTGAATTCTTCAGCTCTATATCCAAAATGACAAAATGTTATTGTGATTTGAGGAAGCAGTAGGGTGTTTCACACACAAGACAAGCCCAAGACCCTATTATGAGTGTTTTTAGTGAACTCTCTCCTCAGAACTTAACTAAGTGTCCTTCACTTTTGAGAGACAGAGGGAGAGAGAGAGAGAGAGAGAGAGAGAGAGAGAGAGAGAGAGAGAGAGAAAATATTTGAATCCACCTGATTTGCAGATTTACTTTCCATCCCCAATCTTCACAAGAAGGTTCTCAACCTTCCTAATGCTGTGACCCTTTAATACAGTTCCTCATGTTGTGGTGGCACCAACCATGAAATTATTTTTGTTGCTACTTCATAACTGTAATTTTGCTACTGTTATGAATTGTAATGTAAATATCTGTGTTTTCCTGTGAAATGGGCATTGGACTCCCAAAAGTGTCTTGACCCACAGGTTGAGAATCACTGCTCCAGAACTTGTTCAGCCTAGACCATGCATGCCTCTCACAGATCTGGGACAGATGTGAAGGCTGCCTTTCTATTACCAAGCTATAAAAATGGTGTCTGTGCCGAAGAGACGGGAAGGGAGAAGGGGCTATGGCCTAGACCACAGGAGATCCCTTGAGTCCGTAAGGAAAGTTTTTCCGAAGCCATTCTAGCCTGCTTAGCCTTGGGAAGTCTTCATTTACTGCTCCTCCCGTGCTCGAAGACTGCTGATTTTTAGCTGGCATTTACTTTTCCGGCTTGCAGCTTTCTTATCTTTAGTATCCTGGTCTGCGGCTAGCCTCTCACGTTGTCCTGCTGCATAGGCCCCCTTCCTTGTCCTCTTAAGCACACATTTTCTGAAACTAAATCTCTTACAGGGCTCCATCAGGCCTTGTAACTAAGACAGCAATATGGGCGCTGATGTTTCACTGTGCCACAAGATCACGCTTGCTCCCAGTGCATGCTCAGTGATGTGGCTGTGGGGCTGGGCTCTAGTTGGTTGAATACATACACCAATCCTGTACTGATCGCTGCAGGATTGGTTAGTTCAAGTAAGCATGCAATTTAGTATAAGAAATTGTGCTCTTACTTTTGGTTGTAAATAAGACATATTAAGAACTTTAAATACATATTATTGCCAATTTCTACAGGTTGCTGAACATACCAGGGTGATGTAGCTTCTATGGCCATCTTGTAACTATGGAGCAGAAGTGTCCAAAAGCAGAGGCAAAGTATGAACTGCAATTCCTTTCTTCATTTTGGAGTTCTCATGGTTCTTGGCACAGCCAAAATACAGAGAAAAAGAAACTTGACTGTAGTCAGGGTCACTGGTCGAGATGAATTCCTACCTCATCCAGATAAACGCCTCAAGTGGACTGAAGTGAACTGTCCGAGCACATAATTAAAATCACTTAGCTGAGCAATCACGGGTGCCTTTGTTTTTGGTTCTGGGATCGAGTAACACTTCATTCCGTAGAACAGAGCGAGTGTTCCAGTGAGAGGAGCAGATGGGTTTGGTTTTGTAGAAAGGTAAGACATGGGGAGGTTAGGCAGACCAGCGTAATAAACAGATAAATAAAATAACATTTAAAGCCAGATCGATCCGTTTAAAGTTACTTTCCTGCTGAAGGAAGTACAGAGATACAGAACAATAGGGAAAAAGAGCTGGTTGGCTAGGTCAGGTTACTTTAGGGTATTTTTGTGTGGAAAATGCTTAAGGCTAATGGGGTGATATCATCATACCTAAGCAGCTGAACAGCCTCTAATCCCGATTTCTCAGGTCCGAAGGACATGTTGATGATAGGGAACTGCAGTATGAAGGATTCCATTTTGATTGGACCTCATGGAAGCTTTGGCCTAAGACAATGGCCTCCTGTAATATTGATTTAACAGCATGAATGAAAAGCACATACATGCACAGACACCACATGCACACACACACACACACACACACACACACACTCACACACACATACACACTCTGAACAAACCAAAGAAACAATGAAAAAGAATTTTCTTATTGTCTGCCAATTTGAGTTGGACTTCTTTTACTTCTAGAAACAGTCTCTAGTTACATAAAAATGGCAGTTTTTACAATTATCCATGGTCACCGTACTGTTTCCACATTTAGTTTCTCACATATTGAAAAAAAATATATATGTGTATACATGGTTTACAGAGTACAGTTTCTAATCATGCTGAGAAGAGGCAGACCCCAGATCTTCATTCCTGCCAGGGAAAGGGCACTGCTGCTCTGTATCCACAGGGGCCACCATGCAGGAAGGACCTCTTTTTCTCTTTCCTGCACCACAGCCATTGAGCTCCAGCCTGGTGCTAGGATTCTTACCAATGGCCCACCCCTCTGTGCTCCCCGACGCTTCGGCGGCCTCTGTGTCTGATGCGGGCTCTAATGAACTAGTTTCTTGAGAAACTCTAGAAAAGAGTACAAAGTCAAAAGTACACTCTACGGCCAGGCACAGAGAGAGGAGGAGTGATGGTTGAGAGAGCACATTTCTATTTTTTTATTAAGAAATTTTTTATTTATTTTACATACCAACTACAGATCCCCTCTCATCCCTCCTCCCACTCCCCACAGCCTTCCCTCCCAGCTCATCCCTCATCCCCTTCTCCAAAAAGGTATGACCTCCCATGAGGAGTCAGCAAAGCCTGGTACATTCAGTTGAGGCAGGTCCAATCCTCCCTCCCTCCCCCCCTCACCCACGCATCAAGGCTGTGCAAGGTGTCCCACCATAGGTAATGGGCTCCAAAAAGCCAGCTCATGCACCAGGGATAGATCCTGATTCCACTGCCAGGGGCCCCTCAAACAGACCAAGCTACACAACTGTCTCACCCATGCAGAGGGCCCAGTCCAATACCTTGCAGGCTCCACAGCTGTCAGTCCAAAGTTTGTGAGTTCCCACTGATTTGGTTCAGTTGTATCTGTAAGTTTTCCCATCATGGTCTTGATGTCCCTTGCTCATAGAATCCCTCCTCCCTCTCTTTGACTGGACTCCTGGAGCTCAGCCTGGTGCTTGGCTGTGGCTCTCTGCATCTGCTTCCATCAGTTACTGGATGAAGACTCTATGATGACAGTTAGGGTATTCACCAATCTGATTACTGGGGTAGGCCAGTTCAGGTACCCAACAGTATGGTTGAGCTGGAACAGGGACAGAGTGGGAGAGCAATGAAAGAGATATCTTGATAGAGGGAGACATCATGGGGATAAGGAGAAACCTGGTGCTAGGGAAGTTCCCAGGAATCCACAAGGATGACACCAGCTTGGACTACTAGCAATAGAGAGCACATTTTTAAAAAGTACAATTTTCCTCAAATTAAGTTAAAATTTACAAAGGAAAAAAAAACCTATGCTGCTCAAATTGTGTCAGATGCTAGGAAGGAGTATGGCCATGTAGAAAACACAAGGGGACGAGTACTTTAATAGGAGCAGTCCACTAAGGCTGCGAGAGGACATTAAGCCAAGCTTTAAAGGATTAAAAGACTTGACATTAAAATGTGGAAGCAAGTTGGAGAGAAAGTTACTCTAGATTCAAAGATCAGGGGAAAACAAAGTCCCCAAGGTGGAGGAGATCAGGGGAGGGCACACAAAGTGAAGGAGGGAGGAAGGCAGGGGCAAGAGGAATGGCTGACATTAGTAAGTTATACCAGGCACAAGGGCAAGTTTTGGGATCGTCAGACTGGAGCAGGACATGAACTGACTTGTGGTTTTGTAAGATCCTACGGCTGCTCTCAAAGTGAGCCAAGGAAGTTTAAATGCAGAACAGGCAGGTCAGCTGGGAGAATATTAACAAGCTAGGTGGAGGTAGTGATGCCCGGAAGTAAAGTCCTAATAGTTCAGATACACACAAGGTGACATGGCTGAGTGGCATCACAGAGTCAGGCCAGGCAGTCTGCACAGCGATTACATACAGGAAGTGAGGGACAGGAACCCAAATACTTGGCTAGACACAGAAATACACACTGTTCTTCCTTCTTTCCCTTCATTTCTTTTTTCTTAAAGTCGGCCAAGTAAGATTTGTAGAGGAAGAGAGGAGAAGGGAGGAGGAAAGGGGAGATTAAACAGTCAAACCCCCAAATACGCCAGCTTTAGTTGGTAAAATTTCTCTCTGCTAAGACCCTTATGGGGAAAGTACCTTTAAAGGACCAATCTGCTTTTTGGTTCCCGTGTCTCTGCTTTTTAGACCTAACCTCTTCCATGAAGCTCATCAGAACACTTAACCTATTTTGTAGGTGTTGCCCAATTCTAGAATTACAATTAAAAGGTAATTGGACGCCCAGTGAGATGGTTCTGTGGGTAAAGGTGTTTGCCACTAAGGCTGACGACCCAAGTTCCAACCTAGGTCCTAAAGGATGGAAGGAGAAAAAAAAAGCAACTTCTGCAGGTTGTCATTGACTTCCACACTTGCTTCCTGGTATACACCGCCTCTATGCCACACAAAACAACAAACAAACAAACAAATAATAAATCGAGATAGATAAATAAGTGTGATTTAAAAGTTTTTATGTGAGAGGGAAGCAGGTGGGCTAAACGTAGACCTTCACCTCTCCCTCCACTTCTCCAAATCCAATACCACGGTCCTGTCCCTTGCGTTGTAGCTGACACCCACTGTGGCCTCCCCTTTCTATGCCTCCGAGTACAATGTAGACCCTCTCCTCCAACCTTTCTTCCCTCCACTCACTGCTTTATCATGTCCCCCAACTCCATCAGCCATTCCCTGGGAACCCACAGGCCACTCCAGCCAGACCAGCAGGTAGGATAACCGCAAGCCTTCACCTCTCTCTCATCTCCTCCAAACCCAATCACTACTCTCACCCCCACACCGTTGTAGCAGACCAGCTGCTGCCTCATCTCAACTCCTTTTTCCCCCCATCTACAGCTGATCAAGCAGATCTTCTCCAACCTTTTTCCCTGTTCATCCAGGAGGATTTGTTCATACTGTTATCTTAGCCCCTAACTCCAGCAGCCTTTCTCGGGGAACCCTCCAGCTAAGCCTGACAGCAAGTAGGCCAGCAAAGCAGGCAGGCTAGCTAGATCCTCATTCTCCACCTCCCCACCATATCCAATCCCCCAGTCTCATCCTCAGCTATGTAGCACTCTACATGTTTTGGTTGCCCTCTCTACACTCTCTTCCCCGATTCCCAGAGGGCTTAGATGACCCTGGTGCAACATCCTGTTTTTCTCCCTCCTGTGGGCCCCTTCAGTCTCCACCCTCCCAGTCCATTCCCATTCCTAAGTATCAGCTACCCAGAAACACAGTTTACTCAGAACCCTCAGTGTTCACACCTATCAGGATCTCAGAAGAATTTCCTAAGAACCAGACAGGGTAACAGAAACCAAGGGACCAAACAACCACCCAACAAAGACAAGACCAGATATCAGCACCTAGAATGACAACCTTCCGAAACCCAGATGTCTGAACACCATTGTAAAAACACAATCAATAACCACCAGGAAAATATGTCACCACTAGAGCCCAACAATCTTACCACAAGAGGCTCTGAGTATTGCAAAATAGCTGAGGCTTCAGACAAAGACAACATGAAAAACAGTGGAAAGAAATGAACAAAACAGTTCAAGATCTGAAAGTGGAAATAGAATCAATAAAAGAAACCAAAACTGAGGGAAATTTGGAAATGAAAAATTTAGGAACTCGAACAAGAACCTCAGAGGTAAGCTTCACCAACAGAGTGCAAGAGAAGAGAATCTCAGACATGATAGAAGAAATGGACACGTAGGTCAAAGAAAATGTTAAATCTTAAAAAAATCCTGCCACATAACATCCAGGAAATCTGGGACACTATGCAAATATCAGATCTAAGAATAATAGGAAGAGAAGGAAAAGAAATAGGTCAAAGTCACAGAACACATTGCCAACAAAATCATAGAAGAAAATTTCCCTAACCTAAAGAAGAAAATGCCAATCAAAGTACAAGAAGCATACACCAAATAGACTGGAGCAGAAAAGAAATTCCAATCAGCACATAGCAATAAAACTACTAAACATATAGAACAAAGAGAGGATATTAAAAACTATAAGGGAAAGACCAAGTAATATATAAAAGCAGACGTATTAGAATTATATCTGACTTCTCATGGAGACTCTAAAATCCTAAGGGCCTAAATAGATGTACTGCACACTTTAAGGAAGCATAGAAGTCAGCCCAGACTACTATACCCAGCAAAACTTTCAATTACAATAGATGGAGAAAATAAGACATTCCATGATTAAACCAAACTTAGGCATTATCTACCCAGCACTAAAGGAGGCATTAGAAAGAAAGCTCAAACTTAAAGAGGTTAACCACACCCAACAAAACACAAAGAATAAATAATCCCAGACTAGCAAATCAAAAGAGGGAAAACACACACACACACACACACACACACACACACACACACACCTCACAACAAAACAAAAGTAACAGGAATCAAAAAACACTGGTCATTTATATCTTTCAACGTCATTTGTTTCAATTCCCCAATAAAAAACACATACTAACAGAATGTATGTGAAAACAGTGTTCATCCATCTTCTACATCTAAGAAATACACCTTAACATCAAGGATAGACATCACTTCAGGGTAAAAGGATAGAAAAAGCTATCACAAGGAAATGGACCTAAGAAGCAAGCTGGTGTAGCCATTTTAATATCTGACAATATAGACATCAAACCAAAAATAATTATAAGAGATAGGGAAGGACACTGCATACTTATCAAGGGACAAATCCATCAGGAGGACATTGCAATTCTTAAAGTCTGTGCACCCAACACAAGGGAGCCCAAGTTCATACTACATAGATACATACATACATGCATACATACTATAGCTTAAAACACATATTGACCCTCACGTACTGATAGTGGGAGACTTCAATACCCAACTCTAGCCCATATACAGGTCATCCAGACAAAAACTAAAAAGAGAAAGGCTGAAGCCTACTGATGTTATACACCAAATGGACCCAACAGACATTTACAGAGATTTCACCCAAACACAAAGAACTTTCTCCAAAATTGACCTCATACTCAAATACAAACTAAGTTTTAGCAGGCACAAGAAAATTGAAGTAAAGCCTGCATCCTATCACATCACCACAGATTAAAGCTAGATATCAACAATAAGAGAAACAATAGAAAGCTTACAAACTCATGGAAACCGAAGAAGTAACTACTGAATTTAAAATGGGCCAAGACAGAATTTAATAAAGAAATTGAAGACTTCCTAGAATTGACTGGAAATGAATATACCACACACCCAAACTTATGGGACACAATGAAAGCAGCCCTAAGAGGCAAGTTCAAGGCACTAGGTGCCTGTATTTTTAAAAAATGGAGAGATCTCATACCACTAACTTAACACCATACCTAAAAAGCTCTAGAACAAAAAGAAGAGATGACATCCAAAAGGAGCAGATGACTAGAAATAATAAAACTTGGGGCTGAAATCAATAAAATAGAAATAAACATACAAAAGACATGATACAAAGAATCAAAGAAACAAAGAGTTGGTTCTTTGAGAAAATCAATAAGATTGACAAACCCTTATCCAAATTAATTAAAAGGATAGCAAAATTAGCAAAATTAGAGAGGAAAAAGGACATAAAAACAGAATTTAGGAAATCCAGAGAATAAGGACATATTTTAAAAACCTGTACTCCACCAAATTTGAAAATCTAAAAGGAATTGGTAATTTTCTTGATACATACCACTTACCAAAGTTAAATCAAGATCAGATAAGCAATTTAAATAGACCTATAAACCCTAGTGAAATAGAAGCAACAATTAAATTCTCCCAAACAAACAAACAAACAAACAAACAAACAAACAAACGCCCAAGGCCAGATGATTTTAGTGTAGAATTCTACCAAACTCTCAAAGAAGCATTAACACCAATAACCCTCCAAATTTCCCAACAATGGAAACAGAAGGAACATTGCTCAATTTGTTTTATGAGGCCACAGTTACCTTGATACTCAAACCATATAAAGACCTAACAAAGAAAGAGAATTGCAATTTCCCTTATGAACATATGTGCAAAAATTCTCCAGAAAATACTTGAAAAATGAATCTAAGGACACATCAAAAAGATCACCCACCACGTTCAAGAAGATTCATCCTACTTAGTGAAGAGATGCAGGGATGATTCAACATGTGTAAACTGATAAACATAATCCATCATATAAACAAACTGAAAGGCAAAAAGAACATGATCATTTCATTAGATGCAGAAAAGTCCTTTGCTAAAAATTCAACACCCTTTCATGATAAAAGCCCTGGGGAGATTAGGGATACAAGGGACATGCCTCAATATAATAAAGACAGTGTACAGCAATCCCATAACCAACATCAACCTAAATGGAGAAAGCCTCAAAGCAATTCCGCTGAAATCAGGACCAGGTCTTGGTAGGTACTCCACTATCCCCATACTATTCAATGCTGTACTTAAAGTCTTAGCCAGAGCAAAAAGACAATTCACAAAAATCAGTAGCCCTTCTATGTACAAAGGACAGACTGAGAAAGAAATCAGGGAGACAACACCTTTCACAATAGCCTCAAATTATGTATATCTTGGGGTAACTCTAGACAAGTAAGTGGAAGTCTTGTATAAAAAATTTCAAGTCACTGAAGAAAGAAACTTAAAAAATGTAATTAGAGCTTTAAATTTGTTGTATGTTTATATTAACAGCCCATTCCTTTCCTTCCTTCCTTCCTTCCTTCCTTCCTTCCTTCCTTCCTTCCTTCCTTCTTTCCTTCCTTCCTTCTCTCCCTCCCTCCCACCATCACTTCCTCCTGTTTTCTCTTCCTCCTCCTTTTTTTGACTCATTATTATAAATATTAGAATTAATAGCAGTAGTAGTAGTCTGGGACAAATACATTAATATTTTCTAGAGATGCTAAGTTCGAGACATATAGTTGAAGTTTAGCTTAAGAGAGGTTAACCTAGACTCTAAAGGAGCTATCTAGTTTGAAAATCAATCAGTAATTAGGGAGCCATTTAAAATAACAGGAATGATTGAAAGCTCCTAGGAATAGGATGGATGAAGATATGAGGCCCAAGGAATCAGAAGATCTTCAGAGTCTAGAGGTCTGATAGAATTTGAGAAGATAAACAGGGGATTGAAAATGAGTAGCCAATGGGGCACACGAAAATCACAAGTGTTTTTCAAGGCAGGATGGACCCTGTGTATCACAGTACTGCAGAGCATGGAGATGAGGGTAAAGAGGTCTGCATTTTGTCACATGGAAGTCTTACTGTGTTTTTAATAGGAATAATTCAAAAAAGAGAAGGAAAGAAATTGTAGTGCATTGAATAGTGAGTGGGAGTTGAGCAAAGGAGTCTTATCAAGACTAGTCTGGATTACAGGAGACCCTTTCCAAAAAGACATTGCCATCAAGAGCAAAAAGGAGCTAGGAAGAGATGGTGATGAGAAACTAAGGGGTAGGGAGTAGTGAATGAATGTGTGTGCATGCACCTGCTTATTGAGAGATAGGAGATGCTATTGTTCATTTGTTCATGAAGAAGACTAAGTAGGATGGGTAGCTGTAACGCATAAAGAGAGAAGATGATAGCAACTCAGTTCTTGGAGAGAAGGAGGAGACAACTCCAAAAACAAAGATAGTGAATCTAAAGCTAGAATGAAGGCCTGCCGCATGAGAACAGGGAGGAAAAGAAGGGAGATGCAGGGATGCAGGTGTTCTAGTTAACATTAACTGACACCCGGGCACATCTAAATCACTGAGTGATTGTCTCTAGCAGGTTGGTCTGTGGACATGTTTGTGAGAGATTGTTTTGTCCTAAGTGACGGGGGTGAAGCAGTCTACTGCAGGTGGTGCCATTTCCTGGACATGACCCTGGGGTATATAAGAAAGCTAGCTAAGCATGAGCCTGTAGGAGTGGAGATCTAGCTACCTGGCAGCGTTCCTCCATGATTTCTGCATTGAGATCCTTTTGTGTCTTCCCTCAGTGATACCTTGTGACCTGGCAGTAGCAAGTTGAAATGATCTCTTTATTCCACTGAATTGCTTTTGGTCAGAATGTTTTATCACAGCAAGAGAATGAAGCCAGGACAGAAGACAAAGAGTTTGAAGGAGACCCTATATGATGCTTCTATTTCCTCATTTTATTAAAGGTCACTCCCAATACCTCTTATTTTTACCAAGCTGTTACAAATAATTCAAAATACCACTGAGTTATAGCATTGTCAGTCCCTATAAATTCACACTGAAGTATCTCTAAACTAGAACATGTGTGCAAATTTTTAAAATATAAGAACATTCTAATTGACCACAATTAAGATTATATAATTAAGATTATAGATACAATTACTGGCATTATATCTTCTTGCTTGAGTAGATCAGATAATTATAATATCATATTAAATATCTGAGGTTCAAATTTATACAGAGAGCTTTGCAGAGATAAAAAATTTCCAATGTTCGAGATTTATATTCTTTTAAAAAATATACTTTTATTAATTTTTTGAGGTTTTCATACATGCATACAATATTTACTAATATTCTCCCCAACTCTTCCCAGATCCACCCCTATTCTCCCATTTCATCCAACCACGTGTTATCTGTTTTATTTTTATAACCCGCAGAGTTCAATTGTGCTGCCCCCATTTTCTCCTGTGTTGTGAGGACATCCCTAGGAGCATGGCTAACCTACCAGTGGCTGTATCCTCAAAGAAAGCTGACTCTCCCATCTCAAAAAGTCATCAACCGTCAGTAGCTCCTCAGCTATGGGCTGGTGCTTATGAGCACCACCTCCCTCCTCCCTGCTAGAATGCTGACTGGCTTGATCTTGTGCAGGTCATGTGCAGGCAACCACAGCTGCTGTGAGTTCATGACTACAGGGGTCCTGTCATCCAGAGGACACTATTTCAGCTTGAGTCCTCCCTGACCTCTGGCTCTTATACACTCTTTCAACCTCAGCTTCTGAAATGGTCCCTGAGTGTGTGTGTGTGTGTTATAGACATAACATTTGTGGTTAAGCATTCTATAGACTTTCTACATTTGGCTCCTTGTGAGCATCTGCCTTAATTGCCAGCCACTGCACAGAGAGACTTCTCTGAGAGCTATATTCTTAACATGGGTCATGCTTTAAAAATTGTGCTTCTAGGCACATAAGGAAGAGCAAGGAGGAACCAGAGCGGGTGGATGATTTCAGTAACTTTATCATCCCTATTGGAAAAAATACACAAAACCACAACCCAGACTTTAACATTATCTTTGGCCTATAAGGAACCAGTACATTTTTTTGATGACTGTCATCTCAGTAATGTAAGTTATTGCATAATATGTTCTCATAAGACTTCTCAACAGCCCTACACACATTACTCTGTTTGTTGTTCTAGCTTTCTGAGATTGAGAACAACTCATCAACCAAGGGGAAGTTGTCCAGACTGGTGCTGACCAGTAGAAACAGAACTAGAGCCATATATTTAATTTCAAATTTGCTGATAGCTACATCACACACACACACACACACACACACACACACACACACACACACAAAGAGGGAGAGAGAGAGAAAGAGAGAGAGAGAATGGGTGAAATTACTTTCCATACTAAACATAACATCGGTAAAATATTTTCATTTCAAACACATAACAAATATAAGCAACTGTTCAATTCTTTTTTTTTTTGTGCTGTCTTTGAAACCCTGTGTGCTCTGTATACATAAAGCACACTTCAGTTGGACCACTCACATTTCAAATGCTTAGAAGCCACATGACAAGCACATAGGGGTGAAGGTCACAGAATGCAAAGTCTGGACTCTACCACGGCTGGTAGAGTGAGTCACGGTTTATTACCACTCTGCACATAATCCTTTAAATGCCTCCATGGCGTGAATAATAACTCAAGTCTTAGATTTGAAGGTGGTACAACCCTGCCTCCCTGGATAATTTCATTGCCTTCCAATTTCACTCTCGTCTGCCCCTGCCCCAGACTTGCTGCTGAGACAAGTTCATTCTCACCTCAGGGTTAAGGTACTTCCTGTTCCTTGAGCCTGAATTCCATCTTCACAAGTCACAAACCTTCTGTGATGCAGTCCTAGGATGGCTTGCCTCTCTAATCAACACTTGTCATCTACCCGCTCACTTTCTTACCCTTCATTGCCTCAAGCATCGGCACTACACACACGTTTTAAAGTTCGCTTGCTGATATCTCTTCCTCTAGAGAACCCCACAAAGTCAAGAGCTTTGCTTTGCTCTGAATGGCCAGTGTTTGGGCCAGGCCTTAGCACACAGTAGGCTTGCTGAACGAATGAGTGAGTTATGTTATTTGGGGCAAATCATTTGGAAGATGAATGCATGTCTGACACTGCTCTCTGCATTTTGACCACTTGTGGTTTTTTTTGTTTTTTTTTAAATATGTTACAAATGGAAGTTTGGTTGATAAGTGGTGAAAGCTACATGTGTGGTTATACAGATAAATATTTAGAATATCTTTAGGCACTATGGTGGTTTAGTCAAGTGGTGGTAGTAGGTTCTCTTGTAAGATCCATGACTTCCCTAGTCCCAAGTGGTTGGCTAGGTTTCCTGTGACAGGTATAATTCCTTTGAGTGGGCCTTAAGTCCAACTAGAGAACTGCTGGTTACTGCCAAGATATGACTGCCGGGTCGGAGAGATGGCTCAGAGGTTAAGAGCACTGACTGCTCTTCCAGAGGTCCTGAGTTCAATTCACAGCACCCACATGGTGGCTCACAACCATCTGTAATGAGATCTGGCGCCCTCTTCTGTGTACATAATAAATAAATAAATCTTAAAAAAAAAAAAAAGATATGACTGCCACTATTGCATCGTTAGGGTTGTTGTGCCGTGCTGGTCTTCATATAGTTCACAGGCATTGCGGCTGTGCAGGACTATTGGGTGTTTCCCTCCCTTTGAAGCTTGCATAGCATCTTCAAGTCCTGTGAATGCTAGTCCTCAAGGAGGAGCCTTTCAAGTCCAGTCCAGCTCAGGTTCTTTGGGTCTTGTGACCCAAGTGCATAGTGTCTTCAGCAATGGGGACTTACTTTCAATCTCTAGGAAGGAACCAAGTGCAATAACAATAGCTTAATTGCTCTGGGAGTATTGCACCCACTTCCCAGACCAACAATTGGAAAGGTGATTTCTTTTTTTTTCTTTTTTTTTTCTTTTTTTTTTTTGGTTTTTCGAGACAGGGTTTCTCTGTGTAGCTTTGTGCCTTTCCTGGAACTCACTCTGTAGTCCAGGCTGGCCTCGAACTCACAGAGATCCACCTGCCTCTGCCTCCCGAGTGCTGGGATTAAAGGCGTGCGCCACCACTGCCCGGCGGAAAGGTGATTTCTTATGCCTGGTATTGAGAGTTTTGTTAGGTAGTCTATGGCTGCCACTTCTCATGCTAATTCCAAATCCACTTCTTTAGCCTTGCTGTCTCTCTGCAGACACATTTTTGATGTCCTTGGATACCCAACTCTGAAATCATTTCCTCCAGACTATCTCCCTTCAGTACTTCTTGTCTAAATGAATAGCATGACTACCTACCCATTGTCCAACTCAGAACATGCAGTGACAATCTTGAGTCCCCTTTCTCCCATCCCATATTCCATATAATCACAAATCTCCTTCATGTAACCCTGCCACCACACCCTAATTCAAGCCGATTATCACTCCCTGCCTAGATTCCAGGCTCCCGACAACTAATGACTTCCTTATACACACTTCAGCAACCATTTTCTCCTTCCTTTAATTCTTGTAATACACTAGAGTAATTTTAATAAAACCCAAATTAGATTGTTCTATCAGATGCTCTCAGTGCCTGGGCTTCTGAGGTAACAAGTAGCTGCCCAGTGCCTTTAGAACCATATTAATTGTGGGGGCAAGTAAAAGCACACCACAAACACGCCAAATAGCAATGATCCAACATATGGCCCTCACACCACTGTCCACCAGTTCTTATTTCTCAGCTCCCTGGAGACAATAGTTTCCAACTATCTACCTGACTCCTTATAATGTGTCTTTTATGAGGAAGAGGCTGGCTCCAGCTTTGTTCCAATATGGATATCTTTCACTCCCTGTTGCTTCCCATCCCCACGTATCTGGGCAACTAAGATACAAGAGCTGTGCAGGCTTTGTCTCTAAGAATCAGTGTGAATTTAAAGTTGTTAGATTCTCAGCCATAGTGGGAGAATTCCCCAATATTTTGACCTTTTGACCATAGTAAAAACAGCCACCTCAGCCCAGTGCTTATCTTCATGTTAGAAATGAAGAGCGTTCACTGCTGGAAACCTGTATGGGAACTAAATATACTCTGTTTATATTCACTGTTGAGTCCATTGAGTTACCTAAGTCAAGTCCTGAGTGGGCAATTATGCCCACCTCTGGATGAAGGGATCAAAAGAGCTTTCTGGTACTTACTAATATGTCCCCAGACTGTCCTCACCTCCAGCTTTGTAAATCTTCCCAGATGTGTTTTAAACACTGGTCACTCCATCACTGCCACATTTATTTTGGATGAGCTTTCTCCTAAGGTCATCTGCTCTGTCCTTGTCCAGTGTCCTTCAGTGCCACGGTCCCGGGTTCTCTTGTTTCCCTCTCTCTGCCTTTCTTGTATATCAGAACTCTGGTTTTTGGATTCTGTTTTCTCTTGTTTGAACAAATCTGCTAATAGCTGTCTCAGAAATGGACCTGTGAGGTAACTTTGGTTACCTTTAGTGTGTGAAACAGCTTTATTATTCTTTCGCTTGATGAATAATCTGTCTGGATGGGCATTTAGATTAACAACCAATCCCTTGTCTTCCTTTCTGTCATCTAGTGTTGCTGCTGAGAAGTGCAAAGCCATTCTGTACCCAGTTCTACTTAGAAGCTTGCGTTTGTGTTTTGAAAAGCGTTTACAATATACTTTGTCTATGTGGTTGTGTGGTTTCATAATGATGTGTCTCAGTGTAGGACTATTTTCATGCATTGTCTTAGAACTCAATAGGCTCTTTCACTTTGTAAAGTTATGTCCTGTCATTTCAGGAAATCTTCTTGAATTGTTTCTTTGATAATTTCTTCCTTCTGTTTTCCATTGTTTTCTTTCTGGAACTCCCATTATTCAGACACTGAACTTTCTGGACTAGACTGCACCTCTCTTGTGTTTTATTCTCTTGTTTTTTTAATGCCTTAGTCTTGTTTTGACTTATGGGTCAAAACAAGGTTTTTCTCATTACTTAAAGTTTTAATTTTCATCTGAATTTTTTAAACTAATAAGTTTACTATACAAGAGTTTACTTTTAACTTTCATAGCGATTTATAGTAAAACTTAAAAAGTTTTAGTATCTATGTCTTATTTAGTGGCTATAATATAACATTTCAGTAGCTTTAAAACTTTGAAGATAGTAATAATAGTTTTATTTTCTTCCTCCTGAATAATCTTTACTGCTTTCTAGTTGACTTTCTGTGGTTAGTTTGTTTTGGCCTATATCTTTCTTATGAGGATACTCAACTCAGAGTCTGAAGATCCATGAACGTCTGCCAATATCCAGGAGAGAGGCAATCAAATGTCTCAAGGAAGCCTGACTGATACAGTTGGCTCTGCCATGGGATACGTCGTGGAACTTCCTATTGGCTAGGACCGTGGGAAAGGTGTAAGAAAGACAGGCCAGGATCTCAATCATCACATCTTTCAGAAGGTTCCCCCTCAGCCTAGCCAGTGGCTAGCATAGAGTTTCAATTCTCCTGAGACTGATAATTCAGTTATTATGCAGCTGTTATTTTGTCTTTCAGCTTCCATAATGTTTTACATATGTGCTTTTGGTCCTTGGGAGGCAGAATGGGGAATCACTGTAAGTTCAAGGCCAGCCTGGTTAC
This sequence comes from Peromyscus nudipes, assembly GCA_902168325.1. NCBI lineage: Eukaryota > Metazoa > Chordata > Mammalia > Rodentia > Cricetidae > Peromyscus > Peromyscus nudipes. The sequence continues at coordinate 3,445 of CABHPH010161841.1, read as the reverse complement.
ATAGTTACCAATTTGAATAGAAAGGAGCCTCTTTCCAAAGTCAGGTGTATGCTTTCAATATCACATTCATTTCCCATATGTGGGAAGAGCAGCATAGAGTGTTATAATTTAGGAATTTTTAAGTTTGACTGGTTCCATGAATTCTTCTGTCATTCTATATAATAGGTACAACTATGTTTCAGGTATGGGAATGACATGCATCATGCTACAAAGATGGCCTGTACAAAAATTTCTGGAAACTGAAAGGGTCTCAGTCTAAGACTGGCTTGATCATGTGATGATCTTGGATACTGTGGTGGTTTGAAAGAAAATGGCCTCCATATGGAGTGGCACTATTGGGAGGTGTGGCTTTGTTGGAGGAAGTGTGTCAATGTGGGGATGGGCTTGGAGGTCTCATATGCTTAAGCTACACTCAGTGACACGGTTCACTTCCTGCTGCCTGAAGATCAAGATGTGGAACTCTCAGCTCCTTCTCCAGCACCATGTCTGCCTGCATTCTGCCTTGTCCCACTATGATGATAATGGACTAAACCTCTGAAACTGTGAGCCAGCCCCAATTAAATGTTTTCCTTTATAAGAGTTGCTGTGGTCATGGTGTCTCTTCACAGCAATTGAAACCCTAAGACAGACACTTTCTCATGCCATCTTTAGGTCCATTTCTATGTGTTCCATAGGGTTAATAATGGTTCTTAGAGTAGGATAGGTAAAGATTAAGATTAGAAGAAAATGAGTCCACCAATTCAGATTATAAAAGCATACATTACTTTAGTTACATTTTAAAGTTGTAAGTAGTAAGTCACCGCAGTTAGGGGATGTGTCATGTGAAGACACCATCACTAATTATTTTGTAGATAACCTCTTCTGGCTTGTAGATCCTTGAGTGGAATAGACATGTGAATGCAGACAAATTGTCATGCATCCTGGAAGGAATGACAGGATGTTGTAGATAGATTTTTTTTAATTTAATTGTCTTGATAGATCAAAAGGACTTAAGGTTTTAGTTCTCTGAGGCCGCAGCTTCTGACCACTTTCATGTCCGTGTCCAGACTTCAGTTACAGGACTGGCTTCTGAAGCATGGCTTTCATGGATGCAACATGAGACACTGAAACTGATGACATTCATAAACAAGGACTCTTAGCTAATGACACATCTGTATACCACACAGGAGGCACACCAGAGCACAGGATTAAACAAATAGTATCATTGTTAGAAATAGTGGTAGATATTTTCTCATGTAAATTTCTGTAAGATAAATTATTTTAACAATGAAAATTGGGACTAATATGGCAGATTATAATCTTTAAGTATATTTTAATAGGATAGGGGAATATTGCTAGTCTTCAACACATGCTTTGACTTGTGTGGCTCATTACTTTCAGACCCATTCTGAGCTAATTTATATGCAATGTCACTTAGATGCTTTTACTACGTCTCTGTTCTTCCATCAGCTGTTTGCAGTAGGTCATTTTGCTTCGGCCACTGGGATTCTTCGACTCTAGAATGAAAAGCTCAGGACTGCCTGTAAAATAATTAGGCAAACGTAGTTCTTATTTCTGAATAAATTTGGAAATTGAGTCAGCAAAGAGTGATTTCTGAAAACATGAAAAGAATCCAAATAAGGAGTGGGCAGTTGATGGCTGGCAGAATGAGGAGGAAAGATGGGGGAAGATGAGAAGCCTCATTTTATAGCAGCTGCTCTAGCTTCTGCAACCATGTTCCTCCCTTTTCTGGGTTCAAGGTTTTCTTTTTCTTTCTTTATTTCTTCCTTCCTTCCTTCCTTCCTTCCTTCCTTCCTTTCTTTCTTTCTTTCTTTTCTTTTTTTTTTTCAACAGGGTTTCTCTGTGTAGCTTTGCGCCTTTCCAGGAACTCACTCTGTAGCCCAGGCTGGCCTCAAACTCACAGAGATCCACCTGGCTCTACTGGGATTAAAGGTGTGCACCACCACCACCCAGCTCAAGGTTTTCTTTATCAAAAAAGAGAGAAAGAAAGAGGAAAAGGAAAAAGAAAAAGAAAGAAATGAGGGAGGAAGGAAGGAAGGGAGGAGGGGAGGAAGGGGATGGAACTCTTATGAACCAACTCTATCCATCAGTAGGAATATAAGACAGCAGTAACAGTTAAGGGGTTTGAATTACATGTAGCAATTTCACTGATGACTCATAGACAAGTTATACAAACTACCTAAACTGTGTGCTCTTTCATTTCCTGAACGTGTTCAGAAATGAATGATATTTGATCCTAAGAATAATTAACTAGAATAACATTTCAGGGTTCTTGGAGGATATTTAATTCCATAAAGTCCCTCTGCTTTAGTAATTATGCTGATTAGATGTCAATCTTTAAACTTTGACTATTTTATGAAATTTTACATTAATGAATATATCTATTTTTCTATCTCCTCAATCCGTGTCCTTGGCTTCCTGGTTCCATGGGTTTCTTTTCTCTGATTGTATCTTTGCATATTGTTTTGGGTCAGGGAGTCTGCTTCACTGGTTCTTTGATCCTAATCAAATCCTGCATTTGTAGCTTATTTGGATTAGGATTTCCCTTCACATCTACTGGCAGCATATTAACCCATTTTATCTTATGCAGAAAAAGATCTGTAATAAGACCCACAATATTTTATAACAAATGCCCAGCTTTTGTCTAATAATGGACATTAAATCACATGTAATTTTTGTCAATGGATCTTTGCCTTGTTTATCAGTAAAGTGCTCTGTACCTTACATATCAACCTTCATATGTCAAAGGTTTATCGACCTTTAGTATGTAAGCTGAGAGTGGGGTAATTTTGCCTCTAAATTTAGAATCAGATTCTTGTAGCTAATGACCCCAAAGCTTATCAAGCTCAAACCTTTACTTCTACAGATAATGAAGTAGGCACCTTACTCGTCCAAGGCTACATAGCACTTATTGATGGAGCAGGGATGAAACTCATGAACCCTGGCTGCACACTTACTTCTTCAGGCCTACTGCAGCTGCGCTGGTGAATTTGGTATGGGTCAACACTTGATGGGTAGGCCTTAGATATACACCTTGCACTCAGCTGTTGCACTCCTAATCCAGGCCACCCCAAACTATAACCTTGGGAACCGGAGGTGTAGACAGAGGGCTGGCACAGATTCATCCTCCCACTGAAAATACATATACCACATAGATGCTGGGTAATTATCTTTGTGTCTGTAAACAAACAACAGATCTTTTCATAGTGACAGCAATCCATTTACACTCTTGGATAAGCAATTAATCCTCTATGAAACATGTACTGTGCTTTGCCCAGGTTAGGGTCTCAGGCCAGTGAAACCTAGAAGAGCAGATAAAGGCAAATGTGAGCCATTTCACAGAGCTGAATCCTCCTGACCAGTGAAATAGCTCAGTGGGTAAAAGCACTTGCAGGTACCCTGAGTTCAATTCCTAGATCCACAAGATAGCATCCCAGAGCCAACT
>CABHPH010161840.1:0-40097 GCA_902168325.1 Peromyscus nudipes | reverse complement strand
CACACCGGCTTAGTGAACAAAAATTCATCCCCGGAACCCACATGGTGGAAGGAGAGAATTCACTCCAAGCTGTCTTCTGAATTCCATGTACAAACTCCAGTGCCCACACTACACATATAATAGATAAATGTGGGGTGGGGGTGGGGGGGGAAGAAAAAAAGAAAAGAAAAGAAGAAAAGAAAAGAAAAGAAAAACAAACTAGGATTCTAGAAGCAAATCTCTGAAAAGCATGTTCTCAAGACCCACCCAAGCTACCGGGAACAGAGCTTTTATGGAGGGCATAAAGAGAATAACTATTTGGAACAAAGAGAGAAACACAAAGTTTTTGAAGATGTAGTCTTTTTGGGGTACCCACCTTTTGAGCTAAGTGCGGGGGTTTGGGGGGACGATGGGAATAAAAGCTCTTAAAACTACAAAAAAAATAAAAACTTAAGATTATTATTTAAAGTTGTTTGAAAAATTATTAGTTTATCTACTTTGACTTCCCCTTCTCATTATTTTTATTAGCTCTTTATAACATAAAAAAAAGAATATGACATTTAAAATGTTTTAATAACTTAGACTTTTCTCGACATGAGATACATCTGCTTCTGGCAACACTGATCTATTTCTAAAGAAGATGATGGGTATCAAAGAAACTTCATATGGAGTTTGCTTTCTTTGTGGCAAAAGTTAGCCATTAGTGCAAGAAATTGCCCTTGCCTCGACTGCTGACAATACACTGAAGAAATTGGACAAGCAGGACACAAAATGAGGTGACTGTCAGACTTTACCAAGACAGGGTAGGACAGTCCTTCAAAATTTCCTGCTTCTGAAAAAACTCTGTCAGGTATTCTAGGCCTGTAGGCCAAAGATGGATACCCCAACACTGCAGAGGAAACTTGGGTGACTGTCCAGGCAGCCAGCTATCTTTGCCATTTCTCACATTTTTTGGAAGATACTTGCTTACACTTTCTGCTTGCTCAGGTAATATTATTTCCTTCTCATTTTCTTTGGTGGGGTTGAAGATACAATAGTTACAGTTACAGTTCTCCTAAATCTTGCCAAAAGATATGTTAGGAACAAAACTTTGGACTCTTAGGGAGAAACAGCTAATGGAGTACTCTCCGTAAATTTGCCAGTTACTTATGGACTGGACTTTGAGAATGTATTTTTTACTTGATAATTGTTTTTGTTCTACATAGTGTCATTTTGTTAAGGTTATTACCTTTCTTTTATATTTGAACAATACTTGATAACAATTCTTATTGCATATAGTTCTACTATGTGAGAGTTAAAAGTTTGCTTTTTATTAGACAAAAAGGGGGAATGTTGCAGAGTTTCTGTTTATGTCACCAGTCCGTTGTTCAATTTGAAAGAGTTGGAACTTCCATTCTGCTTGTTGTAATGGACCAACAAGTCTTGGAGGACCAAGAAGTGAAAGAGTGACCCAAAGGGAAGACGCTGGACTGCAGAGGTCACATGGCTATTTTGAACCAGGAAGCTGCAGCAGCAGGATTTTTTCCTCAGTAGCTTTGAACTCACCTCAGGTTTTTATCTTGTGTTCTGTTCTTTGGTTTTATAATAAAAATTGTAAAAGAAATCAGTAACATGTTAATTAAATAAAACAAAATTTAAAAAATAAAATAAAAGTGAACCTAGAACAAGAAATTTCTAAGTACTTTTCTGTTTTGTTTACTAAAATTCCTCATGTCAGGATTATTTCTTGACTATATTCCAACTGATGCTCACCCTGTTCTGACATCCTCATCTTCCTACCTTTACCTCCCAAATGCTAGGATTATAGGTGTGTGTAGTGAGGCAGAGCTAACCATATATTTTTATTAGTTGTTGCTAGAATTAGGGAGTATCTTGTATTGCATTAAAAATAGCACATATATATGCATACCAAACATTGTCTCATATTATTTCTAGTTTGCATGACTGTATAAACTCACTTCCTTTGGCTAATTTTTGTTTATTTGTAAATTGCTAGATGTCAAAATCAGGACTTTTTACACATTAAGCCTTGCTCATGTTCTGCCACTGAACTGAATCCCCAGACCCAGTTAATGTTTTTGCTAAACCATGTTGAAGATTGTATAACAAGAAAGGCTGTTTATTGAAGAACATATATATATTGAGATGAAATCAGTACACTTAATCTGTTAACACAACAGTAGATGTTGGCTATATTCTGAATGCCTTGCCTATTCAAACCTGCTTTCCAGTGCTTCTGTGTTGCCCTTTTTGGCTGAATGCCATTGTAGCAAATTAAACCCACCAATGATTCCTCTTCTCAATACTCAGCTACTAGCCATTGTTGATGTTTGTCTGTGGGAGCTTAAAATAAATCACGATGGTGTCTTAGCTGATAGGTTATATTTACATCTGAATGTTATTCAATATATTCATATTGCCGAAGAAATGGGCTCAAAACCTAGGGTGTTCAGCTGAGTACACTGAAGACCACATACCTCATTTATAACAGAATACTTTACAGTATAATACACTCTGAATTGGCGTTGTTGGAGACTATAATAGCAGGTTGAGTTCTTCCTAAAAATATCCCTGAGCGTCAAGATGATGAATGAGAATAATCCATTGAAGGGTCTGTACATGGGTACTACAAAGCTCCTGGCACTGTTTGAAGCATTTCATGAGCATTTACTCATACTTCCCACACTCAGTACATTCATTATCTTCAATTCACATATATAGACAACTGCCAGAGCTAGAATTACTTGAAGAAAATAAAATAAAAATGCTTTGTTACAGGATATAAGCTCATATATAGTCCCAGATATTAGTATCTATGTAAAAATATACAAAACATTGTAAAGTAAATCCCCCAAAGTAAATAAAAGAGTACCTGAATTCTAAACGTTGAAATGAATGTATTTTCTTTTATATGTTCTCAATTCAAACTACTATAGAGACTAAAAGGGTTCAGTTTCTTTCAGTCACTATTTCAAAGATGAAAGGAGTCTTTCTAGCTTCATTCAGGGGTAATGATAAGTCAAAATTGTCCATACTTAGGGTATTTTGTTTTCTCAATGCTGTTCCTGTTTATATATTTGAGCTGGGATTATTCCTTTTCTTTTCAAATAGTTTATCATTGGTGTATAAACACAAAACTGAATTTTCTTTGTTGATTTTATTTCCTGCAGCATTACACAATTTACTTGTTTCTTCCACAGTTTTAGTGACATCCATCTTTAATCATCTATATGTAAGAGCAGATCATCTTAAGCAGAGACAATTTCTTTTTTTTTTTCCATTCCCTTCACGTTCTAAGATATTCATTACATTAATGCCCTGAATAGAAATGATGGGAATGGACACTGTAGCATTGTCTTAGATCTTAAAGAACAAGCATCCAACTTTATAGGCATGAGTATAATGATACTTGTATCATTGCAATAAATGGTTTTTTATTGCAATAAATGGTTTTTATTGCATTGAGGTACATTCCTTTAATGACTAATTTTTGAAAGTTTTTAATCACTGGATAAAATACTTTATGGATCTACTAGTATAATCAATTTTTTATTCTGTTAACATTTTGTAGTATGTTTATTGATCTGCATATGTTGAATCATCTTGATCAGGCATCAGCTTGAGAAATCTTTAATATCATCTACTTATAAAAAATAATTTCATAGATGAAAATGATTTACAGTATGACATGTAAATGACCTATACTACTTATGTATTTCTAAAGGACAAATTAATGCAGATCTTAGTGAAACTCCATCGTAGGTAAAGAATTCAGAAGTAGCTGAGTGAAAATGGTTTTGGCTTTTGTTTTCTTCAGGAAATTACACTAAACTAAGGCTGAGCCATATCCTTTGACTCATAGTGAAGAAACTATTTCCATGTTCACTTATATGGTCACTGGGAAATATTTCAATTTCTTGATTTTAAAAAGATTTACAGAACTTTGTCTAAACACACCTAAGCCAACAAATTTATAAATGAAACTCTCGTAAGCTACTTGTTTCCTGGACTCACATTGGCATATCCTTATCTTCTGCTATATTTGAGTGGAAACAGACATCCTGCCACAGTTAAAGACTACAGGGCACCTGAGGTGGTTTTTAAGTCTAAAGATCCCCTAAGATGAGCTTAAGTTCATATTGGTATTTGGGTAGAAAAGAAAGAAAAAACTCACTTTTTCCTTCCATCCTCCAAGTCTCCAAAAAAAGATGACCTTGTAACATCAATTGCCCTTCTATGTCATAGGTAGATATTTATCACTCAAAAGAGTCATAAAACAATAGTATTTTTAGAAGCAGGAGTGTGCTCCAAATTCCAGGATTATGTTGTTCTTTTCATGTATTTCCTCCACTTAACACAATGAGTTTATAAGTGAAGTCTATTCTTAATCAGAAACCAATATTTTTGTAGCCTTTATGTCATTCATTAATTTATTTTTATTTGAAAATAGATTCTTTCTTATATATCACATACTCACCACAGTTTCTCCCTCCTCCATTACTCCCAGCTCTCTCCTGACCCCTACCACCCCAACTCCTCCTCCATTTCCCTTCAGAAGTAGGCCTCCAAGACAAAACAATCAAACATGACAAAACAAGATAAAATATGTAAAAGACAAAAGTCCTAATATCAAGGCTGGACAAGATACTTTTGTAGGGAAAAGGGGCTGGCTAGAGAAACCCACCCTGACCCTGGAGCCCAGAATTAGGGAAGGATGGTTCAGATGAAGCCAGTGAGAGAAACACAGTTTAGCTCAGATCAGAGCCATCTCTGCCCCTGTCCAACTGACTTGTGAAATCAACCAATCACAGAGCAGGATAGCAGAATCCTGGCCCTAGAGCCCAGGACCAGGGAAAGAAACACAGCCTGTGTTTGGTACCTGAGCCAGAGAAATGAATACTTTATCCCCAAACCCAGAACCCAGGAAATATGCCCTGACTCTGAAACTAGTACCAAAATAACACTCTTGGCCCCTAGAATCAGAGTCAGTGAAAGAAATGTGCCCTGGCCTTAGAGGTAGTGTAAAAAAAGCCAAGAAAGGCCAGTGAAAGAAACACAGTTTGGCCCTGAAATCAGAGCCATCTCTGCCCCTTGCTCACAAAACTGGCCAATCCCTGGGCAGAAAATAAACTAACCAATCACAGTTGACTCTACCCCCTAGACATCCTATATAAACTGCCTTGCCCGGCAGCTACTCTGCTGGACTCCTCCTTCCCAAATAAACCTCTTTCTCAAAAGAGTATTGGGTGAAGACCTTCATTGACTGGTGAACAGAACCTTGCTGGGATATCCCATAGTGGACTGAGCAAGGGGGAGCTGAACAGAAGAACGTTGCTGGGATGTCCCATAGTGGACTGAGCAAGGGGTAGCTGAACAGAAGAACCTTGCTGGGATGTCCCATAGTGGACTGAGCAAGAGAGAACTGTGGCTCTCCAGGAGAGGAGTAGGATTGCTATGTCTTGCGGGGAGACCATCCCCCATCACACCAGGTATATCCTGACTTTCCCGAAGAGTCAGGATACCCTTCCTTGCTGAAGCAGTTCCAGGCCTGACTCTCCTGAGAAGTCAGAAAACTTCCTTTCCAAGGTTGGGCTGTTTCTTTGCAGTCCCAGCCATCAGAGCTGTGCTAAACAGCTCCAGGTGTCGGGGTCACCTTTAGGGCAGAGCTCTTGTTCTACGTAGCTCGAGGTGTCTGGGATACCTCGCCCTCTAGGGCTGAACTGTCTCCAGTTCAGCTATCACAGCTGTGCTAAACAGCTTCAGGTGTCCAGGTCACCTTCAGGGCAGAGCTCTTGTTCTGAGTAGCTCGAGGTGTCTGGGATACCTTGCCCTCTAGGGCTGAACTATCTCCTTGCAGTTTTAGCCATCAATTTACTAACAACTTTTCTTAATGAAAGAAGGTTAACACAGTGGCTGAGTACTAAGCTGACATCTTTGAGGTGCCAGAGTCTTCAACTAGGCCACAAGTTACAGTTATCCTCCTAGGAGCCATGTAATGGCCCAGCTCTTTCTGCATGCTTTGAGGCAGAACATTAAGTTTGTCTCAAGGCTAATCTCCATTCTAGCACACACATACTATTGCTTATTCAATCTGAATCAGCCTAATGGAAATGATGGGCTCTGAACTGACCATCAGATTACTGTGCAGAAAGTGTTTGGGAAGTATAGATCTTACTCCAAGTTTGCATCTTTACCCAGAAGCAATAAAATGTGACATATATTTTCCAATGTATTCTCACACAGAATGACTTTAACCTTTTCAGAATAGGCTTATAATCACAAGAAAGAGAGGAAGTTAGAAGTGCTTATGTGTTTGGCTTAATGAAACAGATGTATTCAACAGTGGCTGCTCTCTTCATTCACTTTAAGGGACAGGCGCTTTTGTCCACATTGATTATTCTCTGCTCATTACAGACAACTTGATCTTCCTCTGATTTGTTTCTTTTTTTTCTGACTTGAGGTTCTTTGTAGGTGATTCACTTGCTAATAATGGCAATTGCTGGCTCTTGACCAAATATGGCGTGACGACTGAACTGAAACGTTTATATGGCTGTAGCTCACTATTGTAAGCACAACTTTATGTGCTCTACATTAGCTCTCTGACTTCTAAAAATGCAGGAACAGAAAAGACAAATGCACAATAAAACTCATCAACAATGCAATCAGAGTCTCAGTATCTCCTAACATTACAGGATAAAATACTTTTGTGGATCTAGAATTAAGGGAAGCAGATGATTTCACAGACATTCCTGTCTGTAATTGATTTCTGTTTTTCACTGGAATTTTTACTTCACTTAGCATGCAGAATAAAAATAATCATTTACAGACTATTAACAAACAAAAATGTTGATGCTGTTTATTGTTTTACTTTTATTCAAGAAGGTTTTACTTTTTTGTTGGCATGTCTAACCTTTACAGAGGCAGTAGCTGCTATTTAGGATTCTCTTCAATCAGTAGGGGCAAAATGTAAAACAAACAACAAAATCAACTAGATTCTATAGTATGTTATATTTACTGTATTTAATCTGCTTAATGCTGTGAGATGTCTTTCTGTATGCTGTGAAGATGTGTTGCTCCTATTGGTTAATAAATAAAGCTGCATTGGCCTATGGCAGGGCAGGATGGAGCCAGGTGGGTCCAAGAGAGAGAGAGAGAAAAGAAAGGTGGAGTCAGAGCAGATGCTGCAAGGAGAAGCAAGATGTGAGAAAACAGGTAATGCCACGAAGCCACATGACAAAACATAGCTTAATAGGAATGGGTTGAGTTAAGTTGTAGGAGCTAGCTAGCAAGAAGCCTGAGCCATCGGCCATACAGTTTGTAATTAATAAAGCCTCTATGTGTTTACTTAGGACCAGGTGGCCGTGGGGCTGGATGGGACACAGAGAAACTTCCATCTACAGCTTAAGGCAGAGCAAAAAGAAGGAAAAGATATCAATTCCCCATATAGCTCTGCCCTCACATACCTCCCACCAGAGTACCACATTCGCCATAGTTAATGAGTCTATACTGACACACTGCTATCATTCAAAGTCCTGAATTTTACATTTGAAATTCACTGGGTAAGCTGTAGTCTGTGGGCTTGGACAAACATGTACTTATGGTTGTCCATCACCAGAGTGTCACAGATAATACTTTCACTGCCCTAGACCTCCTCTGCATTCTGCATATTTAACCCGTGCTCCCTCCATTTTTTTCTATTTTTATTTTTAAATTATATCTTTTATTTCTTGATATTATGATATAATTACACCATTCCCCTTCCCTTTCCTCCTTCAAAACCCTCCCATACAACTCCTTGCTTTCTTTCAAATCCGTGGCCTCTTTGGTCAGTAGCTGTTGATATATCCCTAAATATATAAGTACAACCTACTCATTCTCTTACTGTCTCAATGTTACTTGTATGTATTTTTTTAGATTAAATTTAAGATGATTTTATTAAAGGTATAAATTGAATCTAGTCCACAAGCAATGTAATTCTCCATATTATTCTCTCTTTAATTATTTATTTTATTTTTGAGATTTTATATATGTATTTGTGTGTTTGTGTATACATAGACATGCATGTATTAAACAACGTGGCAATGAACAACAATTAATAAAAAAAAAAGTGGCCTTCCTCATTTCTGTCTGTTAGCAACCATTTACATTTTGATTGTCTCTACATTTTTGTCTGTTCAACAGTGTAAAACAGATGGGATCACAATGTATCCAACTTTACAGACTAGCTTTTTGCACTTTGTAAGATTAACATAAATTTCCTCCTTGTCTTCTCATGGCATGATAGTTCATTTTCTTTCCCTTTCTGTTGCAATGGGATTCATTTATTTTCCACTCTACTCCACTGGAATCCATGTTATCACGCAGATGTGCCTCTTCTCTATAAAACATCTTGGTTGCTTCCAAATTTTTCAATTATTAAATAAATCTACCATGAGTATCCTTGTATAAGTAGCCATATAAATATATATTTTCTACTACTCTAGATAAATATCAAGGAAGACAACTGATGGGTCAAATTGTGAAGCTGTATTTGCTCTTCTAAGAATCTATGTATAAAATCTTCCGAAGTAGCTTTGTGGCTTTGAGGACGTTTAGTATGGTCAGTGGTATGGATTTTGGTCACTCTAGTGGGTCCGTAGTTAATACCTCCTGACTTGTTAACCAATAAGTTTGCTATTAACGTAATTGTTTCTTCCTCTAACATTCCATGGAAATTTCCAGCAACTGTCTTCTGGATGATTAAATTGTCTCCATTTCCCATCTGCCTTGATTTTCTCACAATATTTATCATTGGGTACATTCTATCCCCTCTAGAATTAACATTTTCATATGACTATTGGCCCTCAAACAGATATCTCTGTTTTTGTTATGACATTTCCATAGTCTCCTGAGAGTTATTTCTCCGTTACTAAATTTTCTCTTGAACACTAGATTCATTATAATTCACTTACCAATTTCTGAACATCCATAAAATACTTCAATAGAGAATCTCCATAGCCTGTTGGGTAAAAATTACCTGTGTGTTCTACAATGAGTAAAACCAGTAACTAAAATACAATGTAATACATGTAATGTTAAAAGGCCATGGAGGGCAAAAATTACTTGAATTCAAGTTCCTCAGCCAATTCTTCTACTTCCAGAAGCCAGTGTTATACCGTATAAAACCCAAGTTCCTTTTGATTAGAGCTTATCTAATTATTTCAGCATTTGTTAACACTCATACATGCCTATAAGAGATTGTAGTCCGTATTCAACAGTATACATAATTTTTTGGTGTATTGTTGGCAAGTGTCAAAAATCTTCCAATATTTTTCTTGGTCCTATATTTTTCACTGCCACTGTTCACAATCTATCTAGTGTGTCTTATTGCTCAATCATTTTTGCACATAATTTGACTTATTTAGAAAATTTCCATCACTTGAATATAGATGTGAGTCACTTTCAGATTTTCCTTTATTTCTATTATTTCCTCATTGCCTTCTTATTGGTAATGCTTCGTCCTTCATGAAAGCCTAGTCCATTGTTGTTCATCACTACTATGCTAATGTTTAACAAACTGTCAATGCACTTTATATGATTTTCGTGATTCACCTGCTCCAACCTAGAGAGTCTAGATACATCTAAAACATCTTAAACATAAAAAACTCATACTTCTGTATGAAACTCCTTATATAACACAGTAACAAGTAAATGGATAAATAAATGAAAAAAATAAATATAATCAAAACTCTTGGATTAAAATCTTTTGTCCATAGGTATAATGAGATAATAAAAGAAAGTTTAAACATTTGCATATTACAATTTTAGGTTCTAAAAAGGCTAAATAAGTGATATTATTCAAAACTCACTTTTACAAAATGAAAGTGACAGTGACATGTACCATATCATTCCAAAACACTTACAATACATAATGTTCTTAAAAGTCTTCAGAACACTACCTGGCATAAGGGTGCATTCATTTAAGCCCAGAAATAGGGAGGCAGAGGGAGGCAGGTATTTGTAAGTTTGAGGCTAGCCAGGGATTCAGGGTAAGGCCCTTTTTCCAAGAACTAAAACTAAAATATAAGACATTTCCTTGGTTAAGGGTGAAAACTACATTTTTCTATGGGTAAAGGGATACATACTTAGAATATAAAGGATTATGCTGATTTAGTAAAATGGCCATTGCCAACTCTCTTCCAAGATCCTTGTTTACTAGGCCTGGGTATTTGGCTAGGTTTCCAGTACTAGGCATGGTTTTCCTCTTGCTGAGTGACTCATAGTTCAATTAGAGAGCTATTGGTTACCACTAAGGAATGTGTTCTACTACAGCACCCCTAGGGTTAGTGTGTTATAGTTCATAGATATTATAGCTAGATAGGACTATTGTTTGCTTCCTTCTCTTGGAAGCTTTCATGGTGTCTCCTGGTACCACGAAAGCTGATCTTCAGGGAGGAGGACATTCAGATCTATTCTAGCTCAGGATTATCTGGGTCCTGTGCCTTAATTGCATGATGTCTTTGGCAATAGGGACTTACCTAAAACCTCTTGGTGAGCAACCAAGGACAATAGCAATATTCTATAATGTTTTCAGAGTTTCTTAGACAACCTCAATCAACAACTAAAAAGAGGGTTTCTCATGCCTGGTGTTGAAATTTTTCTTAGATGGTCTTTGGTTCTTGTAGAGCTTTTCAGCACAGATGGGACAATTTCATTTAAACAATATATTTATCTTTATTTACTAACTTACATGTGTAACAGGTATTTTTTATAATATTATGATTCCTTATGACTTTATCAGGCATCCTTACTGTTATTTTACCCTCCTTCCTCCTTCTTCTGTATTTATTCCCCCCACCCCCACTTAGAGTCCCCTGCATTTTTACCATTTCCTCCACCAGACTGTATATACTCTGATATTTTCGTCTATATTGCTCCCCGAGGCTGATGATGGTCTTTTTACTTTCTTGGTTTTGGAAGTCACTAAAGCATATGTACTCACATCTGAGTATTTGAAGTTAAGAATCACAGGTGAGACAAAACAAGCAACATTTGTCTTTCTGGGTCTTAGTTACCTCGCTTAATATGCTCTTTTACAGAAAACCACAACAAATGATAGGGTCAACTTTCCATCAAACAAACCTGCAAAGGTAGTTGGCCACCATATGGGTCTCCCGGTCTCCAGCTGTGTACTTCTTTCTAGATACAATCTGCATTGTCTTGGAATAAATAGTAGAGTTTATAGACCTTTTTCCTGGGCTGATGGAGAATGCTGACAACCCCCTGTACAATCAAATCAAGAGCTCCTCTTTTTTATGTAGACATACCCTTTATTAGTTCTGTAATGATGACAAGACAAACATGAAGGTGTTCATTCAAGCATCTTCCAATAAGAAAATAATTGGAATCTCAAACAATTAGTCCCACCTGCTTATTATGGTCAACGAAGTTTAGACAATACCCTGTGCATCTTCTCAATTTAGTCCCATACTGGACTCACTGATGTCATCGTTTGAAGAAAGATCTGGCAAATTAAGGACAGGCAACAGTTAACCTTCACTCATCTGAGATCTCTGTTACTTGGCTGTGATCACGATAACTGTAGCAGTGCAATCCCTTCATGTTTCTTTGTTGGTCCATACATACATATCTTTCTCTTGACCCCAAATAATTAAATTAGAATTTAATATATGTGCATGTCTGTGCGATCATTATGTAAATAACATTAGATTGAACATCTCCCACTAGTCAGAAGACTATGTTAAACCATAAGAGCCAATATAGGGTTACTCAACAACAGGTTGAGAAACTGATAGTTTGGACTTGAACTTCATTCTCCTATGTTTGTGTTGAAAGATATTTAGTACCAGCATTATACCTTAAGCCCAGATGGGAATACCATACATTTGTTTTCCTTGTTTGCTGTGGAATAATCATTTTATACACTGTGAAAATATATTACTCTCATTGGTTTAATAAAGAGCCAATTGGTGAATAGCTAGGAAGGAAGAAGTTAGGCAGGAGAGCTAAAGTAGGAGGACTTTAGGAAGAAGGAGGGCAAAGTGTGAGGAGTCATAAGCCAGATGCAGAAGAAGCAACATGCAAAATTCATGAGCTTCCAGGGTAGCACATAGATGAATAGAATTGGGTTAATTTAAGTTGTAAGAGCTGGCTAGGGACAAGCCTAAGCTATTGTCCAAGCATTTATAATTAAAAATAAGTCTCTGTGTGGTTATTTGCGGATCAGCTGGTGGAACAGAAAAGTCCATCTGCACCTGTTGTTGAATTTTTTGTTATAGTATTAGGTGTTATGCAATATATTCTATATTTCTTTATGTAGTCAATTAGTCACAATTCTTTACTCTAAACCATTCAGCATTAGTATACAAGTTATAATTCCATTCAAATTGTGAGAATTACCTGCAGTTTTGCAAGTGGCTGTATGTTTTTATATTTTTTTAATGGTACAGCATTCTTTTGTGTAAATATATTAAAACTTAATTATCTGTTCCCTAAATGGTGATCATTTGAAGTATAATTTTATTTCCTTATTGTGCTAGTCAGGTTTTTGTCAACTTGACACAAGTTAGAGTCATTGGGAAGAAGGAGCATCAGCTGAGAAACTGCTTCCATCAGATTGGCCTGCAAGGAAGCCCAGAGGGCATTTGATTGCCATAGGTGGGCCCAACCCACTGCAGGTGTCTCTTGAGCAGATGGTCCTGAGTAGTATAAGACAGTAAGGTGAACAAGCTGTAGGGACCCAGCCAGGAAGCAGCTCTTCTCCTTATTCTCTGCTCCAGTTCCTGCCTTTGGGTTAATGTCTTGAGTTCTTGCTTTAACTTCCTGGGATGATGACTGTGAAGTGCAAATGGAGGCCAAATAAAACTTTTTCTCCCCAAGTTGCTTTTGGTCATGTTGTTTTAGCACAGTAATAAAAATGAGCTAGGACAACGATTATGAATAAAACTATTATGATCATTTTAATATATATTTTTCTATGAATAAGTTTTCATTTCAGGAGATATTGGTGCTCATTAAAACTAAAACCTTTATTGAATCATCACAAAATCATGTTGTTCTCTAAAAGAAAATAATTTAATATATGCATCCATCAAGGAACTCACTAATCAATTCGAAAAAGTGAGCAATAGATACAGGCCATTAACAAATGGATTTGGTCAATAATCCTGTGAATGTGCTTCTCATATAAATAGGTAACAAATATGATTGAGTCAATAAAGAATTTCATGACAGTATAAAACCACTACCATGTCAATATTATAAAAGACATTGAAAATGCAAAATATTAAGGGCAATATCAAACAACTGTACTTTCCTTATTTCCATTTTTATGTAGTCGCCTTATGGTAGTTTGAAAATGACTTCCATAGCCTCATCTATTTCAATGATTTGTCTGAAATTGGTGGACTTGTTTGGGAAGTGTTAGGTGGTATAGCCTTGGAAGAGTATCACTGGAGATGGGCTTTGATGTTTCAAAAGGCCAGCCATTTTCAGTTAGCTCTTTTTCTTCACATGGTTCTTATCTCAACATGTAATCTCTGAACTGCTCCTCCAGCACCATGCCTACCTTCCTGATGCTATTCTCCTCTCCTGCAATAGTCAAGGACTTACTCTCTAAAACTGGAAGACCCGGTAATCTCTTTCTTCTATGTTTTCCAGCTCATGGTGCTTTGTTGCAGCAATAGAAAAATAACTAAGGCAACTCTCATCCATATAGATTCTAACTGATCTTTGTATCATTTCTAACATGTTGTTTGTTTAAACAATACAACAATCAACAGTTTTTCTACTTTTATCTTTGTAACTAGAGTGAAAATTGCTTCTGACTTTTAAAGGCATTTAAAAGGGCACTGTTTTATTCTTGATTTTTATTAATTCTCCATATAGCTTGAATATAAACTCCTTTTTTAAATTTCTTTATTCATTTTACATACCAACCACAGATCCCCCTCTCATCCCTCCTCCTGCTCCCCCCAAACCCTCCTCCCTTCCTCCTACAGAGTAAGTTCTCACGGGGGGAGGGGGCAGCTAAGCCTGGTACATTCAGTTGAGGCAGGACCAAGCCCCTCTCCATTTTATCAGGGGTGAGCAAGGTGTCCGACCATAGGTAATGAGATTCAGAAAGCCGGCTCATGCACCAGGGATAGATCCTGATCACACTGCCAGGGGCCCCTCAAACAGACCCAGCTACACAACTGTCTCCCATATAGTCAGGTACCATGCAGGTTCCACAGCTGTTTGTCTAAAGTTCGTGAGGTTTTTTTTTTTGAGCTTGGTTCAGTTGTCTCTGTAGAGAACATGGGGGAATGGAATGGCCAAGCTTGGGGGAGGGATGAAGTGGGAGAGCAATGAAAGAAATATCTTCATGGAGGGAGACTTCATGGGAATAGGGAGAAACCTGGTACTAGGGAAATTCCCAGGAATCCACAAGGATGATCCCAGATTAGACTAATAGGAACAGTGGAGAGGGTGCCTGAACTGGCCTACCCTGGTAATCAGATTGGTGAACACCCTAACTGTCATCACAGAGCCTTCATCCAGTAATTGATGGAAACAGATGCAGAGATCCATAGTCATGCATCAGGCTGAGCTCCGGGAGTCCAGGGAAGAGAGGGAAGAGGGATTACATGAGCAAGGGGGGTCAAGATCATGATGGGAAAACCTAGAGATACACTAAACTACTTTATACAGAGAAAGAGATAAAATGTTTCTCTTCTTGTGTCACTTCTTTCCATTTGTAGAATCTGGCAGTGTGTAACACTTGAATTCGATGTTCTCAAATATACCAGTTCTTCTTTGTCTAAGCTGCCATGTGTTGTCTTTTTCTTTACAGCTGTGTCTTCCAGATGTCTGCTTGTGTTTTACTATAAATTGTAAAAAGTGGAGAAAAATTTAGGCATGCATTAACTTTTCTAATACTTTCAGGGATGTGGAATGTCAAAAGCAATAGATTATGTCACATTTCCATATAATTTTTTTTATTATCATCTTAAGTGTTGTGAATGTAAACTACTCTTTTCCCGGGCCTTACTTTATATACAGGTGGTCATTGATTGTGGTTGTATTTTATAATATGGATATTTTAGAAATATCTGATTTCTATTTTGCAGAATGTGTCACATACATGTTTGAAATTGTGTCTCTGACATCTTAGTTTTTTTTAATCTACTCTAATGAGTATGCAGAAAAATTAAAAAAATCTTTCATTATCAGTATACTCAATTCTAGTTTGGTAGTTATTTAGTGAGAAGGTCTTACTATGCAGCCCTACCTAGCCTTGGACTTCACTATGTAGAACAGGTTGCCCAGAACTTGTGAAAATCCTGTTTTTGGTTCTTACATGCTAGATCATAGGTGTATAAAATCATAATTTGTCAGAAGACTCTTTTTTTTTAAATAAGGTCTCTGACTGTCTTAGAACACAGTACATAAACCAGGCTGGTCTCAAACTCACAGAGATCCACATGCCTCTGCCACTCAAGTGCTGCGATTAAGGCCATGTGCCATTACATCACTTTTGAAATACAACTAATCTCATGAAGCTAATTGAATCTTTTTGCAGTTCCAATGCCTTTCTGTAGTAGTTCTTCAATTATACTGTGCTTAAGGATCTTATAGATCCTTGTTGCAAGGATAAACAGACTACAACCCACAGTACCAGAGAAGCTAGGTAACAAGGAGGATGCTAAGAGGGATGCATGGATCACCCTGGGAAGGGGAAATAGATGAGATCTCCTGAGTAAACTGGAGGAGAAGTGGGGGGCAATAGAGGGGAGGAGATGGGGGATGAGAACATAAGAGAATGGGATGGTCAAGCTGGAACAGGGATTGAGTGGGAGAGCAATGAAGGAGATACCAAGATAGAGGAAGATTTCATGGGAATAGGGAGAAACCTGGTGCTAGGGAAATTCTCAGGAATCCACAAGGACGACCCCAGATTAGACTACTAGCAAGAGTGTAGAGTGCCTGAACTGGCCTACACTGGTAATAAGATTGGTGAATACCCTAACTATCAAAGAGCCTTCATTCAGTAACTGATGGAAGCAGATGCAGAGATCCACAGCCAAGCACCAGGCTGAGCTCCAGGATTACAGTCAAAGAGAGATTCTATGAGCAAGAGGCATCAAGATCATGATGGGGAAACATACAGAGACAACCAAAGCAACCCAGGTGGAACTCATGAACTTTAGACCAACAGCTGTGGAGCCCCCATAGGACTGGACTAGACCCTCTGCATAAGCAAGACAGTTGTGTAGCTTGATCTGCTTAAGGGACCCCTGGCACTAGGATCAGGATCTATCCCTGGTGCATGAGCTGGCTTTTTGGAGATTATTACCTATGGTGGGACACCTTGCACAGCCTTGATGCAGCGGGGAGGGGCTTGGACCTGCCTCAACTGAATGTACCAGATGTTGCTGACTCCCCATGGGAGGCCTTACCTTTTCACAGGAGTGGACAGGGACTGGGTTGGGGGGGAAGGCTAGGAGGGGGGAGTGTGAGAGGAGGGATGAAATGGGAATCTGTGGTTGGTGTGTAAAATTAATAAAAACTTTCTTAATAAAGAAAAAACACTTGTTGCTGGTCATAGACCCCCAATTTTTGAAAATATTTGTATTTATAATTTCTTTTCATTTTTTGAAATTATAATATAATTGCATCATTTCTCCCTTTTTTCCCTCATCCAATCCCTTCCATGTACAACCCCATACTCTCAAATTCATACCTCTTTTTCTTTAATCATTGTTTCATATAAATGTAATATAATATTGTTAATTATTGTTACACACACACACACACACGTGTGTGTGTGTGTGTGTGTGTGTGTGTGTGTGTGTGTGTGTGTGTGTAAATACAAGCTGATCAGGTCACAAAATGTTACCTGCATGCACATGACCTCAAGGCTGACCACTTGATGTTGCATAAACCACTGGAAAACTCTATAAAATGGAGAGAACAAGAGATCATGTGACACCTAGTTCCAAATTATCCATCTACAGCACAGTTCCTGTACCTAAGGCTCGGGGATCATTGAGAAAAGGGAACAAAAATGTTGTAAGACCCAAAGGTATAAGAAGTTTGCTGTAAGACTGTGTCTTTTAGAAATATTAGACGAGCTATACCCATGAAGACACATCAACGTGGCTGTTTAAACAACATGTGACATACAAGAACATCAAAGAGATGCTAAAATGGAAGGGGCAATGCTCATAAAGCTCCAACCAAATTTCTGATTTAATAGTTTTTCTTCTTTCTTTTCTTGTTCTTTCTTTCTTCCTTTCTTTTTCTTTCTCTCTTTTTTTCTAATGAGTGAAGCTGATGGTATTTGTTCCTACTTCTTAAAAAATATTTGATTATTATATACATGATAAATTTCTAAAAAGCAAATCAACAGGTCTTAGGTAAATCTGTTTTTAATATTTAAATTTAATTTTTAATTTTTTAAAAAAGTCATGTGTATACAATAAAACATGATCATATCTACCTCCCATTTTCTTCTCCTACCTTCCCCTTACTTTCCCAATATACACTTATCCCAATTTAATATGCCTTTGTATTTTTGATTAGACATTAAGCCCAGTTAGTGTTATCTATATGTGCATGAGTGTAGGGCCACTCACTGGTGGCCATATTTCCAATAAAGGATAATTCTCCCCTCCCCACAATTACCCATTGTCAATCTTTCCTCGGTGTGAGATAGGGTCTGGAGATCACCTACCTCAATGACCACCAACCCAAAAAGAGGTACCCCATGACTGCCTGGCACTAGGCTTTTTATATGAGAGCCTATTGTCTCTGGGAAAGATACTGGTCTCCTTTTGTGGGATAACTCCATTTAAATTCCTTTTATATAATGCATACTTACCTTCAGTAAGTTCTTACAGTAATAGGTTTCCATAAGGCTTTTAAAAATACTTGTACTATTAGTTATCCCTCATATTCATCCTTTACCCAGGCATTTCATTACCCATCCTTTTTAACCCTTTCTATTCCATTGTTCTTCATTTTCAGTAATGTCATCTGACTTTATTCTTGTTCTTAAAATCCCCACCTGTAGATGTAATTCTAAACAGTCTTATTAAATAAGAAACACAGAGCCAAATAAAGAGTTAAAAGCCCAGAGATCGAGCAGTAGCCAAGAGCTAAGACCACCTTATCTTACCACTTGCTGACATCCTTCCCCTGAGAGAGAGGCCTTCTTCCTGTGTCCTGTCTTTTTATTGCCTTTCTGTTCTGCCTTCTCATTGGTTGTAAACTCAACCACATGACTTCCTGTTCACTGATTGTCTATACAGACCTCCAGGTCTCTATGGTTGGTACTGAGATTAAAGGTTCAGGTCACTGCTTGGCTGTGTCCTTGAACACACAGAGACTCTGCCTGACATGTGATCAGATTAAGGGCGTGTGCTACCACTACCAGACTTCTGCTTAATGGCTTGCTCTTAGCTCTGATCCCCAGGCAACTTTATTAACATACAAATAAAATCACATTTCAGCACAAATAAAATATCACCATACCCACCTTGACCCCTTACCAGGGTCCTGTTATATACATGCATCCCAATTTAAAGATTCAAAAGTAATTTCCATATATGAGAGAGAATATGTACCATTTGTTTTTCAGACTCTGCAATCAGAATGAATATTTATAGTTTCATCCATTTACCTGCAAATTTTATAATTTCATTTTTCTTCGCAGACAAATATTATGCCATTGTGTAAATGTAACATAATTCATTATCCATCATTTGATAAACATCTATGCATTTCCCACTCCCTGGCCATCATGAATGTAGCAGCAATGGATATGGATGAGCAAATATCTCTGGAGTAGATACAGAGTCCTTTAGGAATATACCCAAGACTGGTATAGCTGAATCATAATGGAAAGTAGATAGACTTCTACATTTTTTGAGAAAGTTTCACACTGATTTCTGTAGTGGCTGCACCAGTTTTCTATCCTACTAACAGTGGATAAGTGTCCCCTTCCCCCACATCCAGGCCAGTTAAATCCTACATGGGTTTTATTTTCCAAAGATGAATATTACACATGGTGTCCTTGACATTGACCCCAGATGGTTTGACATATTTTGAAACTGATGAGACTCTGGAATTTCACAGCAGACTTCAAGTAAAGATCTTCAAATCTATGATTTTCCCATGAACACTTTACTCAACATAAATTCAATGAGCTAAAGTAATAGTATTTATTTTTCATGGCTTTTGCATTTAATAGTTCACTACCAATTATTTTTCCACTTGACATCTTCTGGTCCTTAGAATGACAGGAGTGATGGCCTTTTCAGTAAGCCCTGAGGCTGCCCTCTACTTGGAAGCTAGAAGCTATGCCCTATGAATCATAGGGAATAGGCTATGACTCATATAATCATAGGCTATAACTCAATGTGTCCTCTACATATCTCTCTCATCTTATTGCTATAGGACAGGAGGTCCTAGCTCACACTGTATATGACCTGACATTTAGAGTTCTTCTAATGACTTTGATTTAACAGTACAGCTTAGAAATTTTAGCAGTTGAACCATGAAAGTTAGACCACAGTAAACAGGATTTCAGGTCACATTTATCTCAACAAAAATAAATAAATCTCATCTGAGTCCTATGTCTAAGAGGGCAATATCATTAATAATGGTGACCCTACCTTCAACCTTCAAGAGGCAACCAAAGCTGATATCTATACTGTATTGTTTTGGGAGTCACATGGACAATCCTGACCAACCATTGGAAAGTAGCATTCTCATGCCTGGTACTGGGGTTTTTGTTAGTCTATTATTTCTTTAAGAAATCTATATCTTATAAGATATCTATACCTATATCTATATTTATATAGTTATATATAATATTTTTTAAGATATATAATATATATAATTTGTTATATATGTGTATATACACATACACTTATAATGTATTATGTAATTTTAGGTAAATATAAAATAACACGATTTCTTTAAGACTTACCAAGAAACCTTGATGTTATTTGTCCCTAATTCCTCCTTTTCTTTTTGCACTGACCTTTCTCCCTTCTCCCCAGTAGGCATACCATCCTCATTATTCCATTTCTTATTTTATGTCACCTGTGTCTTACTATTCCCCTCCTAAGCCTCACTACCACCTATGGTCCTTTAATACATTCCTGGTTTCTATGGTTACTCCATGATATATATATGCTCACATCTGAGGATTTGGAGCTAGGAATCACAGACAGAAATGTGGCATTTGTCTTTCTGTCTCTTGGTTATACCATTCAATATAATTTTTTCAGGTCCAGATATTTACCTGAAAAAGTTTATGATTTCATGTTCCTTTATCGCTGAATAGTATTCCACTGTTTCTATGTACCACATTTTAATTATCCATTTGCCAGCTGAAGGACGTTTAGGTTGTTTCCATTCACTGGTTATTGTGAATATAGTGGCAGTGAATATTGCTGTGCAAGACTCTATAGAAGAAATGAAGAGTCCTTTGGACATATACTAGGAAGTGGAATAGTTGGATCATATGGTGGATTTACTTTTACAGATTTTTTTGAGGATGCTCAATACCAATTAGCAGAGTGGATACACCAAAGTGCATTCCCACCAAGAGTGAATGAGCTTCCTCTTCTTCACCACCTCATGAGCATACTCAACAAATATAATATAGATAGATAGATAGATAGATAGATAGATTGATAGATAGATGATATAGATATGTAGATAATGATAGATCGGTAGATGATAGCTAGACGATCAGACAGACAGACAGATAGATAGTTGTGTGTGTGTGTGTGTGTGTGTGTGTGTGTGTGTGTGTGTGTGTTTAGCAATAATAAGAACCAAGCTATTGAGAGTGTGGGTGTGTGAGAGGGAGTTAGAGGGAGGACTCCTGGGAGGGACTCAGGGGAAGAAAGAGGGGGGATTGTGACGTGATTACCTAAATTATAGACACATTTTAAAAACAGCAGTATATACTTTAATTTTAAATATTTCTTTGTATTTTTTATGATGAATAATGTTTGTTTTAGTTCATTTGATTTTACCAAAGTGATCAAAAAATCTGAATTTTAAATTCTTCCAAGTTCTTCATTTTACCTTTAACAACAACAACGGCAACATTTCTCTAGTGTCTGAAATGACTGTCTAAGTCTTTGTTGTAATTTGTCATTTTATATATTTATTTGTTTGTTTTTGCTTTGTCGAAGATGGTTCCCAGAGCCTTTTGTTGAAATGAAAGCACTCTAAGCTCACACCAATTCTTTTGCTATGGTTTGAACAAACCAGGAAGCTGTAGCTTGCAAACGTCCAATTTTGTTGCCTCGAAGTAGCAATCTGCAAAATTCAGAAAGAGATTATATTTCCTGGATGGAAACATCCTTTCTGTCACTATCACTCTTCAATAGCATCATATGACTGGAAATGCCATTTTACCTGTGCTATGTGAAAGGACTTTCATTCCAGTTTGCTTTGCAAAATAAACATCATAGTTTCCTCAATTCAAGTACTCTGACATCCTAAATTAAATTGAAGTTGTATTCAGCCTCCTCAAAATTGTTTCACAAGCAAATATTCATGTATAAATCCCCTCACTCAAAGCAATTTACCTTTGAATTTATAACTCTTCAGCGCACCAACGTTTAGAAACATTAAAATTTCACTCATATGACACTGATGTGTTTTGTAGGAATATGCTGTTAGAGTTGTTTTATGTGAATTGATGTAAGAATGTTCTGTTTGATTAAGAAATTTTCCACACTGTTACATGTTCGCTTCGTTTCTCCAGCTTCACTGGTATAAAATTAACACATAAAATTAATGTTAATAAATACAATGTGATGTTCTGTGATCTTTTTTGTACCTGAAAACATTGTTAGTGATTACCACAATTAAGCTAACTGGCACACCTTCTTTGATTCACCATTTGTATGAGTGTGTACAGTGTGAATTCTTGATGCCTTTTATTCTACACAAACAACAAATTGATTATTAATTATAATTATGATATGGTGAAATAGAACTCCAAATATTTTACAGCTAAACTTTCAGATTTTACTAAGATTCTTATTTTATATTCTCAGAAATATCATGCTAATGAGGAACTGTAACAGGCATCCGAAATTTAAATTCAGTGAAATTACTTAGGATATTATATTCCTACAATTATGTATTTTATTATATAATATTTCAATTATAAAATTAGTACTTTTCTATATTTTCATACGTAAATTAACAAAGTTATATCACAATTTTCCTTTAAAAATAATTACATTGAAATGAAATATGTTTATTTTAAATCTGAACACATGGTTAATGCTAGGTATTACAGGTTTCTTTATTCCTTTAGACTTTACAAGTGATAAATGTAAAAACATTGGAAGGGCATAAGGAATTGTATACACAAATGTCTTGTTCCTCAGTGAATGTTTTTAATTTCAAACTTCACCCTTCATGCACAGATAGGCTGAGGCCATCTCATGTATACTATATCCATATCTTACTTTTATATATGATAAATGTAGCTGGGTAATGTTATTTTGTATAAAAATTTATCACTTTTAATCAATTAGAAGAGTGTTAAAAGCAGGTATGTGTTAAAAGCAGGTCTTTCTATCCCCAGATTATCTCCATTGCCAGTTGATGCCCTCACCTCCAGATAGTCTGATGGCATATGGAATTCAAGACAGGTATCTTTGATTCCCTAAGACATCTTCACAATGCTATTGCAGTCTCTACTGTCTGTGATTTTGAGAGAGAATGCTCTTTCATTTGTGTGTAGAGGATTTTCTGCTTTTGTATATCACAAGCAACTCTGATTTGTGTAAACCTGGATCTGTTTTCATGTCTCTAGCATGCTATTCACTGACTTTTCTAAAACTCCAAGCTACAGCTTTCTTTGTTGTTTTGTTTTGTTTTGTTTTGTTTTGTTTTTGTGTGTTTGTCTGTTTGTTTTTCGAGACATGGTTTCTCTGTGTAGTTTTGGTGCCTGTCCTGGAACTCACTCTGTAGACCAGGCTGGCCTCCAACTCACAGAGATCCGCCTGCCTCTGCCTCGCTCTGGTGTGCTGGGATTAAAGGCGTGCGCCACCACCGCCACCCAGTTTGAGTTGTAGTTTTCTATCCATCAGTTTTATAGACTATTTAATTTACTCCCGGTCGTCTACTCTCTTGAGCACTCTAACGTGTGTTGATTTAACTATGAATTTTCATACACAGTTGCAGGAATGTCACACTGTTTTCCTTACATCATTTTGTTCTTTAAATGAGCGCTGTAATTTCTATAGAGCTGTTTCCTGAAAAGCTCACACTCTCCCTGAATTGGCTGTTGTCAGTCTCTTAGCTCCATTTCTTTTAAGAACTCTGTTGGGGATAGGTTGTAAGCTTCAGTAAAGTGGATCTGTGGCTGTCTCGATTAGCCCTCTGCAAAGGTCTGGGAGATGATGTGGATAAATCTCACTAGATTTTGCTGCTTCACTCCACATTGGATTCCACCCATTGTAAAAGCAGAGCACTATGATTTCTGTCTGGTTAGATACCTGCCTGCCATATTCCTATTAACTCAAGGTCCCTGCCCCGTATATTGCAAATTTTTCTACAAAGATACAGGACAATTGTGATGTTCCCTTTTTTTGTTCATCGCAAAAATCATAGCACATTTGTGTTGTTGCCTACTTTTATGTATACTGCTCATATTCCTACTTGGCTATGGTCTGTCCATTCCAGCAGCGTTCTTTTCTTAATTCTTTCTGTGACATTCCTAGTATGCCTTTACCTTCTATTTTTTGATACATTCTGTTAGACCATTGCCCAAAGGTTCTGTGTTCTTTTTGTATTTTATTTGCTGGATGACTGATTTTTATCTTTTTGAAGGTGATTTATTTACCTTCTGTAGAAATTCTTTACTGTTAAACAAATGGAGAGGGCCTCCCAGTTATAGGGAAGGAATAGCAGAGTCAGAAAAAGAAACATGGACTGCTCACATTATTGCCCCGGCCAGCGGGGTCTTCAATAGGGACCTGAAGGGAGGGCCGGAAAATGAGAGGGACAAGAGACACAAAGAATGAGAGCAAGACAGGATGTCTGATCAAGCTCCAAAATTTTATTTTCCTCTTAAGGCATATACAGGCAGGGGCAAAGGGGGGTGCAAGCAGGGAGGGGACTTTAATCATGGGCTGTTCAGCTAGAGGGGTTATGTTGCTGTGGGGGTTATCTATCTACTCTTGCCTAAGTGCCTAACCCCCTAATTGCTTAACTGCAGCTCAGTCACCTGATTTCTGAGAAGAGGTTCTGGTGCTATGGAGACTTAAGCAAGGCCTAGATCTAAGAAAAGAGGAGAGAAGCCCAAATATGGAGGCATGTGTGTCAAGGGTCACTTAGGCTTATGGCTCCTGTCACATTATTGCTCAGAGAATCTTCATTTGTTTCTTAGTGAGTAACATGCAGGGAAACAGAACTGGTCAAATGTTGAGAGTGAGAAACTCTCCTGAAGAGGAAATATCACCCCCTCCAAAGCTCAAGGGATGTCATCAAAGAGGAGGTAGAAAGGAGAAAACCAGAGGATCGGGGCTGGGGTGGGGTTTCATGGAATGCTTCCATCTAGACATGATACATTTCAATAGTCCAGAGAAGAAAATATGAAAAAACAGAGAACCTTAGGGAAGTAGGCTAATAGAATGTTCAAACCCACAAAGTCATGATAGAATTTCAGTGTCACAGAGAGAGAATTAACACACACACACACACACACACACACACACACACACACACACACACAAAATGTATGACTTTATTAAAGAATAAAATTTAAAATGTTTCAAAAAAAAACAGCATGAAGATGTGAGATGAGATTCCTTCCATCAGGTATAGTAATAAATGGTCATTAACAGTGAACCTCACTGTTAATGAACAAGCATGGCGATTTTGACATCAGAGAATAATTATTAAACTTTTTTCCTATGTGTGATTCAACTGAAAATGGAATGTCTGTCAATATCAGGTTTACATTTTCCCCTGCTGACATGAACATAGCTGTGTTGGAACCCAAACATGTTTGTTTAAATGTTTAACTTGCCAGATTCCTCAAAAGCTAAATCCATTCATGTGGACTGTATCAGCTATCACCAAATAAGCAGGCATCAGTAGCATCAGTTGAGACTTCTCCATTAGGTTAAAGTAGAATTCTCTTTGTTGCTAAAAGAAACAGATTGCTTCTCTCTAGGTCTGTTCTTCACTAGCCTTCTACTTGATGTTAGCTCTGAAAGGAACCGGATCCCTTTAGTACTCTGATCCTTGAAGGATATAAGAAGTTACCTGGTAAAAATGAATGAAATAGGTGGTCGTAGAACAAAGCACATAGAGATTTATGCTGAGCCAGCTAGCAACATTTTAATCATGCATACATGAAAGAGCTGTGTTTACTTGCTGTATGCCACTGTGATTTTATGGTTACTGGTTATGCACTATTATCCCAGGAACAGCAGATTGAAACATTAAGCTAGAATCAAGACATGTGCATGTTTAATTATAATATAATAACAAAGCAGTAAATAATCTATGTTTGTTGGTATCACCAGGGTTCAAATATTTTGTAATACTGTTAAACGTATGTGTTTTAGCAAAATTATCTTATATCTCAGTTTTCTTAGTTATAAAATAAGAACAATAATGGTGTTTCTTTATAAAACAAGGTAATTATTTAATATTTACTAGCATGGTATCTGGTACATACTTGACAATGTTTTAGCCTCTATTAAATCTAGACTAAGTTCAAATTATAATCAGCTTTACAAAGTTTTAAGTGTATTTTGACAAAATATGTTTAGTTGGATTATATTTTTTAAAAAATTAAAACATTGTTATTTATCCCCACTATGCATATCAACTTGGCCAATTTAAAATAAATTCATTGTAAAATGTTCTTTAAATGTATTTTTAAATATCTAATGCTTGGAACAAACTGTAAGTTAAACAGTAAATGAATGACTGATACATTAATATTAATAAAAATTCAGAAACAACTATTTACACCAATTTGGGAAAACCTGTATTTATTCATTTGTTTCCTATAACTTGAATTTTAAGTAGAAATGTGCTTAAAATACACAATTTTAAATTCCAAAAGCAAAGTAGCTTTTTCCCCAGGGAAATTGGTTCTCATTCGTATTATTGATTTGACTCTATCTTTACACCATAATGACTTACTACAATATAATGAGCAAAACCATCTCCAGGTGGTTGGGTTGCTTACTATTATTGCTGCTGAGGACTGGAGATTTGGGGGAAAAAAAGATGTGTTTTCTAGTAGTTTGTTATTTCAAGCTAGATCTGAACTTGAAAAGTTAATCTAATGGTAATTTAGATATTTAGGGTTTAGGTTAATGCACAAAGGGCAGGAAGCCGAGTAGGAAAGCAGGTAGCCATAGCAAGACAAAGCTTTCTTGTTACAGTCATGGAGCAGAAAAGATGTCGGGGGAAGAAGAAAGACAGAGCAACACCCAGATGCAGGCGGTGAGGGAAGAAAACGATTCTTGAACTGCAATATAATAAAAACACTCTTTTTACTCATAAGTGGTCTGTGTTACTGCTCTTGAAAGTTGTGTCTCAGAAATTTTTAAATACAGGGATCTAGATGCTATACTTTACATAGCCCC
This sequence comes from Peromyscus nudipes, assembly GCA_902168325.1. NCBI lineage: Eukaryota > Metazoa > Chordata > Mammalia > Rodentia > Cricetidae > Peromyscus > Peromyscus nudipes. The sequence goes on along the minus strand of CABHPH010161840.1, from coordinate 13,479 downwards.
CACCCTTTTTTTATTCAAGTGGTCAGAATCAGATTTTGAGACACATTGGGAAACAATTTGTTTTGATGATTTAGAAACATTAGTGTGACTCTCAGATTCAAAATGATTTAGATTTTTCTATATCCCAGATATTGGCAGGGATGCCTATAGATGGGAATGATCAGGTAGCAAATGGCTCCATAATTTTATGCCTAAGCATTGAAGAAAATCAAAATTCCATGAAGAAAATTAAGAACAAAATGCTAAAACAAGATTTTAGAAGGAAGGAGGGATGATGACTCCCCTCCTCCTCCTCTGTCTCTATTTCTTTCCTTGCTTATTAGATACTGGACTTCTTGGGAGGTTTGAGAGAGTGTTTTGAATACTAACACTCAAGTATGTACAGTTTGGGTTAAATACCTGAGCACAAAGAATGGAAAATCAAATGAGCCAGTTTATTGCTCATAATTGTCAGCTGGAAGCTGTATCACGCAGGCTGCACCACACTGCAGCCCAACATTGGGATGACTTCCTGACAATTCTACAAGGCAGAACGATTGCACTGGTTAAGTCTCCAAGTTCAGCTAAAAGGCATGTTGTTTGGTCCCTGCTGAAACACAGCCCACTGCAAATTGGGTTCTATATATCGTATACTTTCATTCTGAACATATATTACAGTATATTTACTTAGTGTGATTATACTGTCATCATCACTGAACCTGTATTTTATGAAGACAGGTGGGAGGTCTTTTGTTCACTGACATTCATAATTTAACACAATATTTTCAAAAAGGTTTAAAAATATCAACTAACGGAGATTAAATGTTTTCTTTGAAAACATTATTAGTAGAAAATTTCATACAATGCATTTTGTGATCATATTCTTCCTTTTCCCAACTCATCCAAACTCTACTCCTTTTCCCTATCCACTCAATTTTGTGTCTTCTAATTATTTTTTGACACCCATCAAATTCAATTTGCGCTTCTTATACATTCTTCAACATGTGGACTTCCATTGGAGAGTTGTTAACTTACCAGGGGCTACACTCTTGAAGAAAACTGGCTCTCTGTCTCCTAGAACCTATCACTTCTCATAGTTCCTCATCTGAAGGTCATGCTTTCTGTCTACCTCCTGTTTCCATTTTGAGTTTTAATATGGCTTTAAAACAGCCTGCACAGTTCTTGTACATGCTGATATAATCATGTGAGTTCATACATCCTGGGAAATACAACTGTCCTGGGAAAAAGATGCCCACTGGTATAATATTGGCTGTGGTAGATTAAATGTAATTGGCCCCCATAATCTTATAGGGAGTGTCACTATTAGGAATATGGCTTTGTTGGAGCAGGTATGACCTTGTGGGAGGAAGTGTGTCACTATGGAAGCAGGCTTTGTGGTTTCCTCTGTTCAGGATACTACTGAGTGAATCAGTTGACTTCCTGCTGCCTTCTAGTCAAGATCTAGCCAGCACCACATTTGTCAGCAGGCTGCCATGCTCCCCATTATGATGATAATGGACTGAACCTTTGAAATTGTAAGAGAGCCACCTCAATTTAATGTTTTCCTTATAAGGTTTGCCATGGTCATCATATCTCTTCACAGCAATGAAAACTCTAAGACAGAAATTGGGACCAGGGGCTGGAGTATTGCTGTGCTAGGCCTGACCATGTGTGTGTTTCAAAGAATTTGGACTTTGGTACTTTAGGTTATGAAAGCAGTGTAATGCTTTAAGTACTGTTTAATGGGCCATAGTATTAAGAGCACAGAAGACAGAGGGGGTAAGGGTTATTTGAACTGTCGGAGGTTCACTCAAGAGGTTTCAAAGGCAAGAATTTTAGTATGTTGACTAGAGATCATTTTTGTGATATTTAGGTGAAGAAAGTGGCTGCCTTTTGTCCTTGTCTGAAGAGGCTAAAGTGAAGAGTTTTGCATTAATTCTATTGGCAGAAGAAATCTCAAAAGAACCTAATATAGACTCTATCCTGTGGACATTAGTGCTAACTCTAAGGCAGATTTATAATGAAATGGATCAAGATGAGCAGGGTAAATTACAAACAGTACATTTTGAGGAGAAAAAGAGAACCAGGAAGTGGAATGGAGCTAAATCTTGTGTTCAAGGAGGTAAACAGATTAAGAAATGGAATAAAGGGAGTGGTGACCTCATGATAAAAATCCCACACAACTAAGTTTCTAACTTGTAGAGAGAAACTAAAGGAAAGCTTAGAGCTGGGTGTGTTGGGACACACCTTTAATCTCAGCACTGGGAAGGCAGAGGCTGGCAGATCTCTGAGTCTGAGGGCAGCTTGGTCTACAGAGCAAGTTTCAGGACAACCAAGCTTAGGCAGTGAAAGACAGAAAGCTGGTGAAGATGTAATTGAACAAGGGGGCCATGTTCCAGCCCCAGCAAGCAGCAACATGTGGAGCTTTAGTCATGTGGTTCTGGCTTTAGGGTTAAGGACAGAAGAAAGGAAGTATGGAATAAAGTCACTGAGGCAAGGCATGTGTCAGGGTTGCCCCTGAATGGAGGAGGCCTAATAGAGGGGCCATTTCACGAAGCTGTGAAGTTGAAACCTGGATTGCCTTGGAGAACCCAAGAGATGTTAGAGATGCCAGAGTCATGGAATACCTGCTCAGGAGAGCTGCTAGCAGGGAGTAGAACCAGTCCAAGAGAAACAAATGTGTTGCAGTCAACAAAGCTGAACAGAGTTGGAGATGTGGACATCAGACATGGAGCTGCAAAGCTTGGAGTTTACCTAGCTGGTTTTTAGTCTTGCTTTGGTCTAATATTTCCTCACTATACTTCCTTCCCCATGTTTTGGAATGGTAATGTATATCCTGTGCCATTATATGTTGGAAGTATATGATCTGTTTTTTGATTTTGCTTTTTCAGGGGATTACAGTTAAGAGATTGCATGAATCCCAGAAGAGACTTTATACTTTGTACTTTAAAACATCTTTGACACTGTGATAGATTATGGAGACTTTTGAAGTTGAACTAAATGAATTTTGCATTATGATATTTTTACAAGCTTACCGGGCCAGGAAGTGAAATGTGATAGTTTGAATATAATTGATCCCTTCTTGCTGCCTTCTGGTGAAAATGTAGCCAGCACCATATCTGTCTGTAGGCTCCCCTGCTCACTATCATGATGATAATGGACTGAACCTCTGAAAGTGTAAAAGAGCCACCCCAATTAAATATTTTCTTTATAAGAGTTGCTGTGGTCATGGTGTCTCTTCACAGCAATAGAAACCCTGACTAAAACATTGACAAAATATCATAGTAGCAACCAACCACTCTATTATGAGATTTAAGTCCTTCTCCACAACATGAAAGCAATACCTGATACCATTATTGGGCCAAGAACCTGTGACTAAATAGCTCATAGGCCCTAGGGCACAACCTGCTACTATGCTACCATATGGATGTAGACTTAAACTAAACTCCTAATGACTTGTTAATATACCCATAGATTAATGCATATTTCAACTCTCATCAGAAAAGAAGAATCTGCTGTTTAAAAACTAAGTCTCTATTGTTCTATTTTATCAATAAACACTCAGGAGCCAGACGCTGGGATGAAAACCTGCTAGCTCAGAGAGACAGAGAAAGCACCCTGTTGCTTCCTCTGCCATCCCAGAAAAAAAGAGCTTTCTACTATTCTATCTCAAACAAAAACTCCTCCAACCAGATCTCCCTCCATTCTGCTTCCTGTGAGTCTCTCTATCCATCTTCCTGACTTCCTCTTACATGCTATGGTTTTTGTTTTGTTTTGTTTTGTTTGTTTGTTTGTTTGTTTTCTGTTGACTAGTTGCTTGCTCCACCTCACCTCTTGACCTATGGTTGATTTTATTTATTACTCTTTATAATATTCAAGCACAAAGCTCTTGGATTAAAGGTGTGTGCTAGGGCAGAGCCACACAACTAGAAACAGATTTTTCCAGCAAATATCGCAATCTTGGGGTTTACAGTGTGATCAAATAGCCTGCAACGTTTCCCCTTTTTTGTCTAAGTAAAAAGAAACATTTTTAAGTCTAACACAGTAAAACTATTTACAATAATGAAACTATTACTGCCAAACTTTCCATAATGCATAACTTGGTTGTATTTGGCAGTTTTAGGATTAAGTATTTCTGAGTTCAAAGTTCGATAAAATGTTTGTGTCAGTCTCATATGAACTCAGATATTTGAATGTTTTGAGCTGTTTGTAGTCTGAAACTGATCTTTGCTTGGTGTTTGTCAGCTTAGCAGTGTTACAATAATCCAGGTGGATTTATAATTGCAGGACCTGATCATCTCCTTGGAGACTTCAAAGGTTACTATCAGGCCAATTTACTCTTTTTCTTGGGACAGTTTTTTGTTAATGATTTGTCCATTTTCTTTGGATGTTTCTCACTTGTCCAGTGGTTTCAGGATTCTTTAGTTGGATGCTTTTATGTTCCTGAAAAGATAAAAGCAATACCCTGCCCCAGCCCTAACTTTGGGGGAGGGGGTATTTCTTTTTGGCAGGTTATATTGTTCCTAGGGAAATATGGTTTTGGGCAACAGAAAAAGTGCTATCTTTCAATTAAGAAATCTTTTGAAATTTTGAAACTAAATATACCTTAATATATGTGGATAAATATACCAATATTCCCCCTTCTCTTTACATATAAATTCAAGAGTAAAGTGTATTTATTTTTAGAAGTAATCTATCATTTTTGCTGATTTATTCTGATTTCATTTCCTGGTAAATTTTAATATTCTAGTCTTAATTAAACATGATGCCAATCTGTCTACTATTTCATTATTTTCAGACATTTTGCCTGTCTTGCTTGTATGATATACACACAATTTGATGTCTTTGCTAGTTTTTATCATTTCCATTTCTGCTTCCCATGACCAGATATCTTTTTCTGCCAGTAGTGGTTTTCCATTTTGATGACCATATAGATATACCGTTGCACAAGTACCGTGAGTTGGAGAAGACAGATTTCCCTTTTACCTTCCTTATGTTTGTCTTACAGCCAATAGTGCTGCTATTACTTCAGTGTGTTGTGCTGATTTGGTAGTTCCTTGCTCAGGAATAGACATTCCATCCCCCGATCTATAAGCTGCCCCTTTCCATTTAATTTTGGTTCCATCAGTGGTTGATGAGCCATCAATAAACCATGTGTTAGCCAAATGTTGTGACCATTCCATTAATCCCCACTTATAATGGGGGGGAGTGAGTAGTTTAAGGATGAAGATTATAGCCAAATGAGCAATTTCTTCACTGTGGGAAGTCACAGACCCATTTTCTATCACATCCTGGTCACAAAGGAATTCAGATAGATACCAGTACCACTGTAATACCTTTCCTTCCATGGATAAGCCTGTGAAGGACTTTGCCTTCTAACATAACGAATCATCATAGTAAGGGCACTCTTATGACCATAGGGTGGTTGGTAATGACTGAGTATAAGGTTCTCCATGTCTCGTAAAATGTCCAGATTTTTTTCTCAAAGAGCATATTTATTCCCCATATATGGAAAATGTTTGCAATCTAATCCAACAGGCAAATGTTAGTAGATGTCTTTTTGCTTTATGAAGAGTCCCTAGTTGATAATTCATCAATAAATATGATATCCATAATTATCTACCTTTCTTGTAACCCTGTAGAAGGTTTTTATAATAATCTATAAAATGGTATGTGATTTCTCTAGTGTGAAAACATACCAATTAAGAATGTATATGAGTTTTGTCATTGAGTGTTTGGATGAAAGGCATGTGCCACCACTACCTTGTTAACTGTAACTCTAAAATTTAGAAAACAACTAACTTACAGAGGTCCATCTGTCTCTGCTGGGATTAAAGGCATGGGCTTCCACCACCCTGCTCAAATATTTTATCTTAGCTCCAAATCACTTCAACTTTTAGAGATTTAGAAAACAAGTTTGAACTGTAGTAACATTTTGAATTTACTTAAAACATTTTAAAACTCTTAACTGTGTTTTAAATACCAAACAACAAAAATATCCTTTTTATTTAGGAGGAAAACTCAAAAGCTGATGTCTAAGATGGCCTGGGTCATGTGGTAATCTACAGACCAACATTCTAACATAGAATTATAAGACACCTAGTTTAAGAAAACCCATTTTTCATTTCAGGCCAGTAAGACAAGTGTGCCTTTGGGAAATTATTATTTAAAAATATTATTATTTATTTTTATGTTTTCATAACTGATCCATCTAGATTGAATGACCAAGTGTCTGATGAACTATCACCTCTCCTTATTCAGGAGTTCTCTCCTGTTCAAATCTAATCTTTATCAGTCTTAATGGTATCCACAGCTTTCCTTTCCTTGTGGAAGCAAAGGCAAACCTCTTCCCCAGTGTAACACATTTCCTGGTTTCCATTCAGAGGTCACCACCTCTTAACATATACAGGATGATTTAATTCAGTACCTTTTTCCTACTATGCAATGTCTCTTGGCAGCTGGTGTTCCTTTCTCATTAGCATTTAAAAAATTTAAATTTAATAAAGCACGGTGTAATCTATCTCTGGGGGGCATCTTTATTACCCCTTCTGTTTATTAAGCATATCTTTAAATGTGCAATTAGATCATTCTATAACCTCTTGTCCTGTAGGGTTGTGTAGTATATCTGTAATATGTTTTATATTGTAATATGCAAAAAACTGTTTTATTTTACTAGAGAGATATGCCAGAACATTGTCAGTCTTAATTTGTATTGGTAGCCCCATAATAGCCATAACTTCTAATAAATGTGTAGAATTAGCCTTTTCAGAACTTAAAGCAGTTGCCCATTGAAATCCTAAATATGTTTCCATGGTATGGTCCACATACATTAATTTTCCAAACTCTTTAAAATGAAACACAACCATTTGCCAAATTTCATTTCTTTGGGTATTTTTGGGGTTACTTTCTGGAGTTAATGGAATTTGGTTATACAAAAAAAGGGTATTTCCTCATAATTTCTTTGGCTTGTTGCCAAGTGATAAAAATATCTTTCTTCAAACCTTTGCTGTTAACATGGTGTTTCTTTTGAAATTCTGAGGCTTCTAGCACATTTTCTTTTAATAACTGATTGACTTCATCATTATCTTATGCTAGAGGGCTTGATAGACATATATTTTATCTGATATGTGTTATATACAATGGATGATTTCTATTTCTGATTACTTGTTGTGGTTGAATAAACAGTGAAGTTAATTCTGAATCATCAGGAATAAGTTCAGAAGTTTCAACATGTAAAACAGCATTTTTCTGTATCTTGAGAATCAGAAACTATATTAAGAGTTTCAGGAAAATCTAATAATGCCGAAAGAATGGCATATAGCTCTGATTTTTTTAACTGAATCCTAATGAGCTTGAGCCATTTTACTGATTTATAGCCTTCCTTTCCTGATTAATTTGCATCAGTGTAGAATGTAGGGTGTTCTAGAAATTGGTGTCTTATTTACCATATGAAGGAGAATCCAATTACTTCTTTATAAAAACTGAAGTCTCTTACTTTGGGGATATTTGTTGCTAATTTCTCCAAAAAAATTGCTTCAAGCTCTTTGTTAATGTTCATTTTCTGCCCACAATGAGACAATTTCAGCATTGGTAAAAGGTACAATTTCTGCTGGGTCTGCTCCTGCGAATTGATGAAGTCTCATTTTTCCTTTCAGAAACAATTCAGAAGACTTTTCTACACAGATCTTTAATTTTCTACTCTGTTTGTGTTGTAAAAATATTCATTCTAAGGTATTATATACTTTCTGCATAAGAATTCCTGTGGGAGAATGAGTAGAAGGCAAAATAACCAAAATACAATCAAGTTTTGACTCCAAGCAATCTATATGTGAACCCTGAAATTTCTGTCCTACCATAGCCAATTCTCTCTCAGCCTTAGCTGCTGTGGGATGATCTGTATGTCAAACATGTTGTTTATTGGTCAATAAATAAAAAACTGATTGGCCAGTAGTCAGGCAGGAAGAAGTATAGGCGGGACAAGGAGGAGAGAATTCTGGGAAGTGGAAGGTTGAGGCGGAGAGACACTGCCAGCTGCCACCATGACAAGCAGCATGTGAAGATGCCGGCAAGCCACGAGCCACATGGCAAGGTATAGATTTATAGAAATGGATTAATTTAAGATGTAAGAACTAGATAGCTAGAAGACTGAGCCGTTAGGCCAAACAGTTTAAACAATTTAAGTCTCTGTGTTTACTTGGTTGGGTCTGAGTGGCTGTGGAACTGGCGGGTGGCAGAGATTTGTCCTGACTGTGGGCCAGGCAGGAAAACTCTAGCTACACTCAGCTGACAATTCTCTTGGACTATTTAAATCCTTATCACTGTGTAATGTTTGAAATAAATTACTTACCTCTGAGTAGTTAATCCAATTATAGGCCATAGAACTTTAATATCTCCCAACAAATTTTGAAAAGCATTAAGAGTTTGGAATTTATCTGTTCTGATTTGTACTTTCTGTGGTTAAATTTTTCTGTAAACTTTTATTATACCCTAGATAATTGATATAATCTCCTCTTTGTATCTTTTCAAGAGCAATTTGTAATCCCCAGCAATGCAAAATTCTAACTTCTTTAAACATTATTCTCTAAGATTTCTGCATCTGAATCAGCTAGTAAGATATCATTCATATAATGATAAATTATAGATTGAGGAAATGGTTTATGAATTATTTCTAATGACTGTTGTACAAAATATTGACACTAGATGGGTCTTCTTAACATTCCTTGTAAAAGAATTTTCCACTTATATGTTTTAACAGGTTTAGCATTGTTATAAGTAAGTACTGTGAAGGCAATTTTTCCTCTATCCTGTTCTTATAAAGGTATAGCAAAAAACGAGTCTTTTAAATCACTCATTATAATAGAGCATCCCTCAGGTAATAAGGAAGGCAAAGAAATTCCAGCCTGTAAAGAGCCCATTGGCTCAATCACCTTATTTATGGCTCTTAAATCTGTCAATATTCTCCGTTTTTCAGATTTCTTTTTAATGACAAATATAGAATTCCAAGGATTAACTGTGCCAGATAATCTAGTGCCTGTAATTTTTCTGATATAAAAGGCCATTGTTCCACCCACACAGGTTTGTCAGCTAACCATTTTAAAGGTATGGTGGCTCATACCTTTGAAATATGAACAGTTGTTGTGTCCTGCTTATGTACAACCTGAATGGTCTGTGACTGTTCTTGATAATACCTTTGAATATTTTTCTCAGCATCATTCTTTATTTTATTGTTTGTTTCTGAAGCTGGAGGAATGCTAATCTGTACTTTTCATTTCTGTAACAAATCACGTCCCCATAAATTCATGGCTATATTTGCCACATATGGCTTTACTTTTCCTATTTCTTTTTCTGGCTCCATACACTCAACCCATCTTGTACCTTATTTTACCTGAAATAAAGTTCCAATCCCTAGAAGTTGACTATTTACCTCCGGAAGAGACCAATCTGGATGCCAAGATTTTGGTGAAATCATTGTTATATCTGCTCCTGTATCTACTAAACCATACATTTCAATGCCATTTATTTGTATATTTAGCTTTGGTCATTGACCATTTATAGCAGTTTTCCAAAATACTGATTTTCTGGTCTCTCCTGAATTTTCTGTATTATTTACTGAAGCTGTTCTATCCTTCATCACATTCAGAGCAGTGCTGTTTTCAACAACAGGCATTAAATCTTTTAATTGCTCTTTGGATGAGTTTCTCCAATGTTGACAGGGAATGATTGAATCTAATTTGATATTAGGGCCTTCAGGACATCCCTAGGGCATTTTCCAGTGGCAAAGTGTTACCTTGCCTGTCTCATGTTGATCTGCATTAATTAGTCCAATGCTGGCCTTTGCCATACTTTCTGCATACTCCAGAAAGCTGGGGCCTTCTGTTTTGATTAACTCTAGAAAAAGCACTGTGTCTAAGAAAGCCTTGCCTACAATCCCTTTTCAAATGACCTTGATTACCACAATTAAAACATCTGACATTTTGATTTTTCTTAAAACTTTTAGAAATTAATTCTATCAGAGCAGCATCATAAACATGAGATCCAATATCAGCTATATTTCTAATCCATTCACCTGTTGGTGCTGATCTTGCTTTTAAAGGCCTAGTCACCCTTTTGCATTCTGAATTAGCATTTTCAAAAGCTAAAAATTTGATTACTATTTGTCTGTCTTCTGGATCTGATATTCTATTTACAGCTGAAGTCAGTCTTTGAAAAAAAAATCAGTTAAGCTTTCTTTAGGGCCTTGTATAATTTTAGCAAATGACTCTGACCTCTTTCCTAATTCTTCAGCCTTGTCCCAAGCATTTAAAGCTGCTAAACAACATAGTGTCAACATGTGATCATCAAATTCAAGCTGCATTTGCAGTTCAGCATACTGGCCTCCACCTAGAAGCTGATCTTGGGGAATATCAATGCCTCTAGCCTCATTTCATTGTTTCACAGCCCTAGCTTCCTCTTTCCACCATGTTCACCATTGTAACTGAGGACCAGCTTCTAACCTTGTGTTGCCAAATCTTTCCAGTCTTGGGGGAATAGTTCTGTTCTGAGTTGCCCAAGAATTTAATATCTGCTTCACATTCACTGAATGCATACTATATGAAACGACTGCTTCCTTAAATCTCCTCCAATCTAATATTTCCATAGAATTCCATTTAACTTCTTGATAACATTGAGGGTGCTCAATTCTTTTCTGCTTCTATTTTTCAAGCCATCTAAAGTAGCACTCACTATACAGCATCCTAATGCCCTGCATTATGATATTCCCCATCCTTAACATGGAAAAGATTCACCTTTTAATATTACTTAACTCTCTCCTTAAGGACTTTCTAGGTGTCTTACCAAGTCCAATGTGTTGCTAGAGTTTTCCTGCCGTGCCCACAGTCAGGACAAATCTCCGCCACCCGCCAGTCTCCAGCTCCCAAGTCCCGCCAGTCTCCGAGCCCACTTATAAAATAAACACACAGACGCTTACATTATTTAAACTGCTTGGCCATTAGCTCAGGCCTATCATTGTCTAGCTCTTACTCTTATATTTAGCCCATTTCTAATAATCTCTACTTTGCCACGTGGCTCGTGGGTTACCGGTACCTTACATCTTCCTTCTCCTCGCCGCGGCTCCAGCCAGTCTCCCCTCTACCTTCCTGTTCCCTCAATTCTCCTCTCTGTTAGTCCCGCCTATACTTCCTGTCTGGCTACCGGCCAATCAGCGCTTTATTGATACAGAGTGATATCCACAGCACCAATGACTTCTTAGTTTGTACTTCACTGGTATGAATTCTCTTGTCCATATGTTCACGCCATGTATTGGAGTACCAAATGTTGTTTTTAAACTAAGAGTATATCATTCTATTTTATCAATAAAAACTCAGGAGCCAGATGCTGGGGTGAAAACCTGCGAGCTTAGAGAGGCAGAGATAGCACCCAGCTGTTTCCTCCATCCCAGAAAAAGAGCTGTCTCAAACAAAAACTCCTCCAACTGGGTCTCCCTTCCTTCTACTTCCTCTGCATCTCTCTATCTGTCCTCCTGACTTCCTCTTACACTCTATGGTTTTATCTTGTCAACTGATTGCTTGCTCTGCCTCTTGACCTATGGTTGACTTTATTTAATCCTATTTACAGTATTCAAGCAGAAAGCTCTTGGATTAAAGGTGTGTGCTAGGGTTGAGCAATACAACTGGAAACAGCTTTTTTTCAGTAAATAATGCAGTCTCAGGATTTACAGTGTGATCAAATGTCCTGCAAAGCACCTGTACTTGATGGTGATTTATACAGATACTTACAGCTGGTCATGATCGGATATCTTTTTGTTAATGTTTGCCTAAAGTTTTTGGGGTCATTTATCTTTAATTGGACTGAAAACTGGGGTGGGAAAGGAGAATATTTTCTACTGCTAACAATTCTTGAGTTTCCAAGGCCTAGTGGCAGAGCTGCTCCAATTCCCGATAACTGGGAGCTTATTGTGCTTGTGTCCAGATGCTTAGATTGGAGGCTTAGTTCTGTGGGGTTTTTTTTTTTTTTGGTTTTTTTGAGACAAGGTTTCTCTCTGTAGCTCTGCTCCTTTCCTGGAACCCACTCTGTAGCCCAGACTGGTCTCGAATTCACAGAGATCCACCTGGCTCTGCCTTCCGAGTGCTGGGATTAAAGGCTTGCGGCACCTCCGCCTGGCTTGTTCTGTGAGTTCCAAGAAGCCCTGACCTTTGAAAGTCTCAGCCATGAGCCAGTGCAAAACAGTTGCAAACAATAGTAGTCAGAGATTTCTAGTGTTGCAGGTTCCTATATTGGACCCTATGGCTGGAACTGTTAGATCTGCCGTGACAAATGACACAGCTCACTAGCTGAGGGTGTCAGGACCCTTAACCCTGATAGTCCCAGTTTTCAGGCCTACACTGTTTGAGATACCTGGCCATTGAAGTTTGATGGCACTCTGGAAGACTTCTGGTCACCAGGGTTCACTGTTTCTCTGGACACTGCTGAAGCTTTGCTGTCTGGACAACTCTTCCTTTGTTCCTCTAACAGCTCATTCAGCTCCAGTAGTGATAAAGATAAAAAGTCAGCAAGGAAAGACAATACAGAGGAAACCACTGTGCCTAATCTTGCAACAACAGGGGACAGCACAGAAGACTGTCTTCCTGGTGGCTCAAAAAGTAAGCTCAACAGCCTACTTACAACAGCCAGAAAGGAGGTGTAAGAACGGTGACTAACTACAGCACATTTGCAAATAAATGACTATATTTTTATAATTCACAGTACAACACCTCATAGGAATGAAGGATTGTGATTGTACCAATCACAGATCTTTTGTGTGCCAAGAAGGTGTTATGGAATTCTTGACCCCTGGGAAAAGACCACAGACTCAATCCAATTATAATTAAAAGGTTTATTGATTAGCTGCTGGAAGGACATCAGCCTTAAAGCTCAATCTCAGGCATGTCATGAAGGAGGGGGTATGGGGAAGGGTTTTTTAAAGGTGAAACCACAAGAAGACCTTCAATATTTTTGCAAGCAAGCACAAACTGGTCTGTCCTGCCAAGTTTAAGTGGTTAAGGCCACTCAAAACAATCTTTGGGTATCTAAGTAGTTACAGAAGCCAAAAAAGCAGTTAGTCATGTAGTATGGCTGTACAATTCTGAGGGCGGTCACTTAGTGAAGACTACTGGGCAATTTACCTTCCAAGGACTGGAGTCAGAGACAAATGGCTAATGAGTTTTTCTTAGCGAAGTGCTCCAGGTCTTGGTGAAAATGGCTGCAGAATTAAGTAGAATTCATCAATGCTTGTCTTGCCTCTTACTGTTCTCTAAGACTGTTTGGGTTCTCTAGAACATGTCTTCAGCAGTTCTCTGTAGCTGCTGGAGTGTCTTCAGAGTGCTGCTTCTGTCTGCTGGTACAAGGACTACATGGCTGTTCCAGATCTTTAAACATCTGCCTCTTGAGAGCTTTACTCTTAAGAAAGCCTTAAAAGTCTGTTTATAATAAAGACTGAAACAAATATCAACAAAGGACCAAAAA
>CABHPH010161839.1:19459-29540 GCA_902168325.1 Peromyscus nudipes | reverse complement strand
AATCACTGGAACAGTGGGTGACAGAGGAGGCTGGCCACCTCTGTGACACCTTGGCCAAGGAGGCTGGTGGGTGATAAGTGAGATATAGAGATGTGGGCAGGCACTTATGAACAATACCATGACTTCCTTGCATCTCTGCTTCCAGGACATCCCTTTAATCCCATCACCCTCCTGAATAAAGGTGTATGCAATGTGATTTCATCCCTCATCTATGCCCATCGCTTCGAGTATGAAGACCCTTTCTTAAATAAGCTGCTCAAAATATTACAGGAAGGTTTGGGAGAGGACTCTGGCTTCATTGCTGAGGTATGAGTCTCAGGGTAATGTGCATGGCTACTTCTATGCTGCAAATCCTATCAGAATAAATATGTATTCAGGGTGAATAGGGTGAGGGTCTAGTGTGATAGTCAAATGCAGGAGGAAAGACCTACATATTGGCAAACCTCAGATAACAGGAGGGGAGGTGTGGACAAAGGTCAGGGGCTCTAGGAAGGGAGTGACCTATGCCCCCTGTCTACATGGAAACTACACAAGCCTCTTAGATTTCCAGTAGAATAGTCATTTTGTTTATCTTGGGTTACAGGACAGCCTAGAGCCTGGAACGGTTGAAAAGCAGGTTATGGGTGGGTACAAACAGATCCTTAGTCCTTTGTGGAAGAAACTAGGATCTAAGACTGACCAGGTGAACACTGAGCAGAAACAGCATCCAGGGGCAGGAGACAGGTGGTCAATGGGTAAAGGAACTTGCCAAGTAAGCCTGGAGATCTGAGCTGGATCCCTGGGACCCATGTGGGAGATAGATCTTACTCTGTAATAGTTCTATGACCATCAAACAGGAGCCATTGTGCATGTGTGTGAGTGCCTATGCAGGCATGCACACACACACACACACACACACACACACACACACACACACACAAACACACATGATTCTTCATTAGCAGTAATAGCAACTAGTCTGTTGTGTTTCTTTCCCAGGTGCTGAATGCTGTCCCAGTGCTTCTTCGCATCCCTGGGCTTCCTGGCAAAGCCTTCCCCAAGACGACAGCATTCGTAAATTCACTGGATAAGATGTTGATTGATCACAAGACATCCTGGGACCCTGCCCAGCCTCCCCGAGACCTGACAGATGCCTTCCTGGCTGAGATGGAGAAGGTGAGGACAGCCCTGAAGATTGGGCCTCCGCCTTTTGGCAGAAGTGTTCTGTGACTTGTGATGCCATGTCACCCATGGACCCAACAATTGGGGTGCATGAACACAATGATAGATCATTTTGGCCTTACTGCCTCTATCCCTGAGCTTACCTTCTCTGTCTGTCTCAGGCCAAGGGGAATCCCGAGAGCACCTTCAATGATGAGAACCTGCGCATGGTGGTGTTTGACCTGTTCACTGCAGGGATGGTGACCACCTCAACCACACTGTACTGGGCCCTGCTGCTCATGATCCTGCACCCGGATGTGCAGAGTGAGCCTGGCTAGGACTGGGAGGGAGGGTGAGGGAAGAAAGATAGAGGTGCTTGAGAAATTACTGGCTCTAGCATCACCTTGACCAGGACTCACACAAGTCTGATGAAAATCTATAGTCACCTATTAATCCAGTGGGAGAATTTCAAGAAAGAGCCACCAAGGGACTGCTTCACTGAGGGTTGCTGTCCCTCCAGGCCGCGTCCAACAGGAGATTGATGAAGTCATAGGGAAGGGGCAGCGTCCAGAGATGGCAGACCAGGCCCACATGCCCTACACCAATGCTGTCATTCATGAGGTCCAGCGATTTGCAGACATTGTCCCAGTGAATATACCACATATGACATCCCGTGACATTGAAGTACAGGGCTTCCTCATTCCCAAGGTATGAATGGGGTCCCTTGTCCCAGGGACAAGTTATAGGCAAACAAGGCTATAAAGACCAAGACCACCACATCCTGAATTTGCACATGATGATGGGACCAACCTGTGTGTGAGTATACTGCAGCCATTGCCCAGGCTCCTACAGGGAAGAGGGGTGTCCAAGAAAATAAGTCACTGGGATTTTAGGGAGCACTACACACAGGCAGATTTGATTTTGGTATCCATGGGAACGTTGTCATAGGTCCTTGACTGGTACCAGAAAAGGTACTGAGAGGCTCTGAGGTTTGGGTGAATGAAAGAATCCAGTGTGTGCAGGAAGAGGTTAGTTATGCTTGTGAACTTGGTGACCTGGGCCATGTTGCTGGTGTCCCAGTCCATGTTCACACCATGTGCCTCCTGCCAGGGAACGACACTTATCACCAACCTGTCCTCCGTGCTGAAGGATGAGACTGTCTGGGAGAAGCCCCTCCAGTTCCATCCTGAACACTTCCTGGATGCCCATGGCTGCTTTGTGAAGCACGAGGCCTTCATGCCATTCTCAGCAGGTCCTGGGGGGTGCCTGGCTTCCTGTCTCTTCCCAGGGGGCCTTGGAGGGTGGAGCATCCATCAGGCCCCAGACTGACTGAGCCCCTCTCTCACCCACAGGCCGCAGAGCATGCCTGGGGGAGCCTCTGGCCCGCATGGAGCTCTTCCTCTTCTTCACCTGCCTCCTGCAGCATTTTAGCTTCTCAGTGCCTGATGGACAGCCCCGGCCCAGCGACCATGGGGTCTACGCATTGCCAGCTATGCCAATCCCCTACGAGCTCTGTGCAGTCGTGCGCTAGAAAGAACAGCAGCTCCAACCTTCCCCACCTGTACTGACTGATGTCCAATAAACCTGTTCTGTGGCTGCCACTCATTCCCAGTCCAACCCCCATCCTTGTCTTACTTGTGTCCCAAGACAACAGTCTACAGTCAGTCTTCCCCCTCTGCCTCAGATCTCCCCTATGATCAACTTTAATGTTGTGAGAAAAGAGTTTTCTGAGCCAAGAGCAGTGGCACAGGCCTGCAGTATAGCATGATTGGCCAAGACAAGATGATTGCATGTTCAAGGGCAGCCTGGGCTATTATATGGCCTGGACTTCTTAATGAGACCCTTTATCTACAGGGGGTTTGTAGTCCCGAGGTTGTGATGCAGGAAGGAGGAGGGAATGAAAGGACAGAGACTGGGAAACTAACACACAATAGGAAGAGAAGTCATTGTGCTGGTGTTCAGTGATTGACCCCAGATCTCACCGAAAGACTCATCAAAGGTCGCTGGGTGGGTGACCAGTAGACGTCAAGACTCAATGGTTCTCAGAGGAACTTTGATTGGCTTGTGCTGGAAATCAGCACGATTCTTTTTTTGTGACAGATGTTGGTATAGGTCCCCAAGACCCTGAAGTGCCACAAATGGTTAAGAGGTCTCTCAGCTAGACAAGCTGCTGTCCTCACAGCTCAGGCTTGCTGCAGGGAAAGGATGCAAGAGAAAATCTGGGATAACAAAAAACGTGACTGGTCTGAATCCAGGAGGATGGGCAGGATCCTGCTGTCCTGTCTGGGGCCTTCTCTCCAGACCTAGGAGAGTGCTCCCGGCAAGCACATGGGACTAATAGTGGGTTTTACTTACTAGGAAAGTTCAAGAATCTTGGGGCTTGAAAATTTGGGGGCTTTGTGAGATCAGGGAGAACATGGAGGCCTGGAGCATCCCTCAAGGTTTATCTTAGTCTCTATATAATCTGAGGCCTGACTGCAGCATCCCAAGACCCTGACCTCTCTGGCATGGCTTGAGACACAGCTGTGTGGGGACTCTGTTCTTGGTTTTGCTTTGGGAAAAAAGAAAATGTCCTCTCACTGACTCTCTTTCTTGGAAGGTCAGGGAAGCTCCCTACAGCCCATCAGTAGTCAGACATTGGCTTTTCGAATGTATAGGATGAAACGTTCACCAGGCTCTGGTAACTTTACTTCACAGTCCTACCTCATTGCTGCCCATAGGAATATGCACAATGTTTTCCCAGCATCTCCTCTTCCTCCCCTCCACACCCCCCCTTTATTTTTATTGTGTATGCATGGGTATTTGCATGCATGTGTACATGCGATCTCCAGAGACTTGAGTTGAAGTTAGTTGTACACATCCTGTGGGTTCTGGGAATCAAGTCTGGGTCCTCAGGAATAGAAGCCAGTGCTCTTCACTGTACAGCCATCTCAACAGCCCTCCTCTTTCCCCTGTTTGATGGTGCTGGAAGTTCTTACTCTAGCCTGATGCAATGCCCTCAGCCCCAATGCTCTGCATGCGTGGCATGTCAGTTGAGTGACTTTTCTATGTCCCTGGGAGCAGGGGTTCATTGACATTGGTGCCCCATATTCACAGTCCTTAGCCTAACATAACCAGTATGCACAGCTCCTGTGGAGACAGCTCCCACATCCTGATGCCCTCCAGTGTGTAAGCACCTGGGGAGGGAAGAAAGGGCAGGAAACTGAGGTAAACCTCCCTAGACTGCTCCAGCCCCTCCTGACATGCAGACTGCAGAGAAAACACAGGAGGTCAACTCAAGACATAAGACAAAGGACAGCCTTCTTTCTTTATTGGGGACCAGATGCCAGGTTGCAATAAGAAGTCTCCTTTCTGATCCTATGGGGCTGCAGTAGTTGATGTAAGATGTAGCCAGAAAAAACTAGAAGGAGTGAAGTACTCATGAGGTAGCTGACTGGATGTGAACTGTGGCCTGTGGTCATATTCATGTCCATGTTCCTTTACAGGTGGAGCCGATGCATTGTTGTAAGCTCTGGAAATCCAGCTACCTGCCAGGCCCTGTGCCAGTACTGTGCGTGAACTTGCAGAACATGTGGTATAGCTTGTTCCTACACACAGAGAGGTGGTAATTAAGGGTAACAGAGATCACAGCTCCTCTAGCAGCACACAATGGACAGGGAGCTGAGCCCCTAAGTAGGAGACTTAGCTGCTTCCTGGTGACAGGCTCTGTGGGGTCTGAGGATACTTTGGACTTTCTTAGTGCAAGGTGTGATGGAAAGATCAGCAAGTGGGGCAGGACATGACAGCTGATTTGGCATCTGGTAGCACAGGGCAGAGTTATTGAGACTCAGGTCTCCTCTGATCCCACTAATGGATGAGGTCATGAGGGTGTGAAAGAGGGATCAGGGTCTAATGGAGCATTTTAGTCAAGAAAGCAAATGGAGAGAGGTGCTGCGTGGTCTTGACCTTACTGCCTGTCTCAAGGAACCTGACTTTATTTGTACATGGTAGGATGCTAAGTAGCCCAATGACAATTCCCAGGCTCTTCAATGTCACATCCTGGTGCTCATGTCAGGTAGGAGTCCTTTGTTGTGCTCATAAGATGTGACATCCCCAGATACAAGGTACCAGATATCAGACTGTGCATGTAGATCAGGGATACACGGAAGGGCCTGAGTCCAATAAACACCAAACTCCCAAGACACAAAGGCTTATGTCCCAGGCCTGGTTCTGGAAGTTGATGGACCTCTACCTTGGAGGTGCTCTGACCTTCACCTTCATTTTCCAAACTACTGCAGAGATGTGTCCCACTTACAGATAGCCTGTAGATGGAGGTTGTGATCAATGGATGGAAAGTCATGCAGGAGACACTGTTGCAAACCATCTGCCAGTGTCCATCTTGGAACACCCAGGCTTCATGCCCAACTCTAAAGTCCAAAGACTGTGGGCACAGTTGGTCAGAGATGGGCATGGGGTTTAGTGAGCAATGGTGGTGGTATATGATCAGGCAATGAAAGAGAAAGTCACTGAATTTCATCTTGGAACACAAGGGACATGTGATAGAGTGTGGTGCCAATATTTTGGAGGACCCATGGGTGTAACTGAAACCAGATGAGAAGAAGAATGTGGGTAACAGAGGACAGCACCGCCAGGTACCCTTGTCTACACTCAGACTGTGTGTGTTAATGTGTGGTCTTCTCACCTTATGGGTCTGGATGGCGAGAGCAGTGGTGGTTTTGTCAACTCCTGCCTGGCCATGAACTCAATGGAGCAGGGGGTGACTGAGGAGTCCACTGTCTCCCTGTACCTGTGCCTCCTTCTCCAGCCCGGATGGCAGGTGATGTGTAAGGAGTCAGATATATTTGTAATTTTCTTTGGGTCCCCACACAGCTCCCAAATAAAGACATGGTGACTTATTATTAATTATAAATGTGCAGCCTCAGCTTAGGCTTGTCCCATTAGCTCTTTTAACTTATTTTAACCTGTTTGTATTCATCTACATTTTGCCTTGGGGCTTTTTCTCTTTCTTTCATTCTGTATGTCCTATTTCCCTGCTTCCTCTGTGTCTCCTACTGGCCCCTGGAGTCTCCCTGTTGTCTCCTTTTCTTTCTTCCTTGAGCCTAAATTCCTCCTCCTACTTAATCTCCCTGCCTGGAAGTTCCACCTATACCTCTTCCCTTGCTACTCACCTTTCAGCTCTTTATTAGACCATTCAGGCACCTTCGGCAGGCAAGGCACAACAGATGCAACACATCTTTACATCATTAAACACACATCTTTCCATTGTTAAGCAATTGCAGCATAAACAAAAGTCACACCTCTTCGTCTGGTTAAAATAATATTCTACAACAAGGCCCTGAGTCCATTGTGGAAGAGGCTGGAAACCGAGACCGATCCATGTGGACTCCAAACAGAAGCAACAGCACGGCAAGCCAGATAGTGGATAAAGAAATTTGCCAAGCCAGCCTGGAGACCTGAATCTGTGGTGCTATTTTGTTTGTCCTCTAACACATAAACCTTGTCTGGAAATCAGAGTGTGGAGCTAGCCACTAGTTAACCATAGAGGCCAGGCCGTGGTGGCATACACCTTTAATCCCAGCACTTGAGAGGAAGAAGCAGGAAGATCAGGAGTTCAAGGCCACCCTGGGCTACCTGAGGTTGATCTAGTCTAAAAGAGAAACAGAGCCAAGTGGTAGAGGCTCACACCTTTAATCCCAGCACTAGGGAGGTGGAGACAGGAAGTAATATGGCTGGGCAGAGAGAGTAATATAAAGCGGGAGGAGACAGGAACTCACTTTTTCAGGCTGAGGAGTTGTGAGATAAGAGGTGGCTGTGGCTTGCTCCTTTGTCTCTCTGATCTTTCAGCATTTACCCTGATATCTGGCTCAGAGTTTTTATTATTAAGACCAATCAGGATTTGCGGGACATGAATCAATCTCTGGAACTCTTTTCAGATGGAAAGAACTGACTCCATAAGTGTTCTCTGTCTTCTATGTTCTCACAATGGCAAGTATGCCTACACATACACACACATATGCACACACACATATGCACACACACACACACACACACACCATGCAACACCTACACCATACACACTTATTCACACAGTAATAATAAGGAAATTAATTTAAAATCTTCTAGTGGAAAGAAGCATTTGGATACACTCTGTGGCTGTCGTAGGTGTTGAATGTGGTCCTAACGCTCCAGCACATCCCAGAGCACCTTAATAAAGACTTCCCAGAGCACAAGGCACTTATGGGTTCACAGGATAGACCTGGGATCCTAATCTGAGACCTGACTGATGTCTTCCTGGCTGAGTTTGAAAAGGTGACAGTTGTGGGTTGTAGTGCTGGGCAAGGACAGGCAGGACAGAGCCTGTGTGTCACACAGTAATCAGGATCTGGACTTCCTGGAGACAGTGGAAGGTTTTTGTGGGCTTCTACCCATGATCCTCTCAGCCCACCCTCTCTACCTAGCCCAGGCCAAGGGGAGTCCTGAAGTAGCTTCGATGATGAAAACCTGCTCATGGTGGTGGCTGCCCTGTTCACTGCAGGGAAGGTGACCCCCTCTACCATACTGGCCTGGGCCCTGCTGTTCATGGTTCTGCATCTGGATGTGCAATGTGAGTCTGGCTGGGGCTGAGAGTGAGGAAAGATAAAGGCACATTCTCTGGGATGACTTGAGACACTTGTGGCTCAAAAAAACAAAAAGTTAACCAAACCCAACTGAAACAAACAAACAACAACAACAAAAACCATCACATGATCCCCCCCCCCATTTCAAAACACTAACTTCTCTCCCTAGACAGAGAAGACAGTGGAGCCAACCAACAGAAGGCCAAGTGTCTGGATATTGCACCCTCTTTGAACCTCAGCCACTTCTCCACATCCACAACTCTGCCTCAGGATCCTGCTCTTGTACCATGGTGGACCTCATTCACCATGGCTGCCTCACTGGGTTTGTCTCAGTTTTAAGGGGCAAAAGCATGGCCATGAACAGACAAACACATCCAAAACAGTGGTGAAAGTCATGAGCCATTTCCTGACAAGTAATTACTTCAAAAATTGTTTTAACTGGCAGAATACTAACAGCCTTTAGCAAACCAGTCCTTTCATTCAATGATATATAACCTTGCAATGAAGTAGTGGCAAGAGCATTGCATTTGAAGATGCCAGAATTACACTCCAGGGTCAGTGTCTTTCTGTATGCTGTGAACATGCGTTGCTCTCATTGGCTGATAAATAAAACTGTTTTGGTCCATAGCCAGGCAGAATAAGGTTAGGTAGTACAATCAAACTGGAGATGAAGAGGGGCAGAGTTGGAGCAGATGCCAGTCAGCCGCATAGGAAGCAAAACATATAGAAAATAGGCAACAAGCCACAAACCACGTGGCAAAGCAGAGATAAGAAATATGGGTTAATTTAAAATGTAAGAGCTAGCTAGTAACAAGCCTGAGCCATTGGTCAAACATTTATAATCAATATAAGCCTGTGAGTGGTTATTCAGGAACTGGCAGGTGGGAGAGAACCATCCAGTTACAAGTATCCTGGGATATGAACTTTGTTTCCCAGCCATGACCTTGGAGTCAACAGACCTGTGTAACCTAGATGACTCTGATTCTACCAGATGATGGGTCAAAGGACACTCAGGTGAAGTTATACTTTACATCTTTGTTTCTGCTCTTCAGTGCCCTACTTTTGGAGAGGATGAAACAGCAGGGAGGGTTTGGGGCATTCGAAATCAGGTGTTTCTGGTAGGAATATTTAACTCTCACTATAACCCTCACGACTTACATATCTCAGAAAGTGATGACCAGTGGTTAGTTCTGAGCTTAGGCAGCAAAACTAAAATTGGAATGCACAGAACTAATCTAACGTCAGAACTACACCGTCTACCAGCAGGCCACCAGGAAGCAATCTCTATCTCAAAAGGATGGGAAAACTTTCAGGACGCGAAGAGGATATCCTCTCTCACCTTTTTCCAACGTTCTAAAATGGCACTTCGGGGGTGGGGGTGGGGGTGGGGAGTAACAAGGAAAGGAACATTTCCTGAAGCTCTATTGAGTTCCAGTCACATGTTTATATCTTAGTGCATATGATTCTCCTTACTGGGTAAGAACTTGTAACCAGATTACCTGAATTGGTACTGCCTACCGCCATAAGCCCTGATGAGCAGGCAAGAAATGCATCTTACTTGTGCTTTACACACAATCCTAACTGTAGGGAAAGGGGGCCAGGGGAAAAACACCCATACTCGGACTTGAACCCCAGAGGATCAAGGACTTAAAATCCCACCAATCCCAGAGCTTGTCACAGAATCAGGCCACAAAACCCCACCAATCCCAAGCCACCCTGGAAAGCACACCCCCCCCCTCCAAATAACTCCTATATAAACCCTGTATTCTGTTCAGTTTGCTTCTGCTTCTCACTCTAGCTACCCTTCTGGATTTTTTCCCTCCCAGTAAATCTCTTCTGTGAGGTTTGCTGTGTGGTGGACACTGCTGGGGAACTTTCCCCTAGCAGAGCAGAGCTGTAACATTTTCCCTGGGGAAATCCTCCCCGGCCCTAACAGAGTTGTTACAATTGCATTGGGGGAACTTTCCCCTGGCAGAGCAGAGCTGTAACATTTTCCCTGGGGAAACCCTCCCCGACCCTAACAGAGTTGTTACAATTGCATTGGGGGAACTTTCCCCTGGCAGAGCTGTAACACTTCCACAGGGCGGAGCTGCCAGGCTTCCCACAGGGACTTTGTGGTATTCCTTGGCTCCGGTCTGCCAGGATACCTTTCCATCCGAGGTGGAACGCTTACACTAACCCATCCTCCAGTCTCATTCACACTGTGAGTATTTCCCATTCTTCTGAGATACCTAGGGTTTGTTCAAGGTGACAGGCTGCAGCAAGTGAGAGTCAGAATCCGAATTCAAATCGCAGGTCCGCCACGGGGAAACTAATGACCCATG
>CABHPH010161838.1:35361-65216 GCA_902168325.1 Peromyscus nudipes | reverse complement strand
TCCAGCCCAGGGAGTTAAATGGTCGGAGGGCTCAGAAACAGTGGCTTGACCTAGCTAGGAATCTTGATTCCTACCCTTTCTCACAAAGTCCTACAGGTATTTTATCTACTAAACAATCTGAAGACCAGGGCTCTCCTCTCCGTGCCCTACCCTCACTAAGCCCCTCAGTTTTGTTTGCTCATTCAGCCTGTCCTCCTGATTTTCTGTTTCCTCTCACTGAATCCGACTTTCCCGCCCACCAGAAGGATCTAGCTGTTCCCTGCAGTTTACATCACTGGCTCCTGTGAATGGCACGAAGACTGAGCCTTATATACACTTCAGTCTCATCCTATGCCTAATGCTTAAATCCGGCAACACAAAACAACTTATGACTCTGTCCACCACCGAGCAATTCATTTGTCTTTGGGCTTTCGCTTATGACAAACCCTCTTCCATGCACCCCACGATTGACTAACAATGCTTATACCTTTTTAAAGTTCAGGGGTCACCTTCTCAAAAACTCCTTTATAGATTTTCTCTATTTATCTGGGGTAGCAATGCATTGTTTGAACTCCTTTACACTCTGTCCATTTCTCTATTACTGCTTCCCATTCCATTCTATCTCTGATGTTTTACTTCTCTCCGAAGGCTCAACTTCCAACCTAGTTGGAATATGGCAGAAGCCTTAAAAAGACCTGCTGAGGAGATAGATAAGTCCAGAGGTGCTGTGGATATCACTCTGTATCAATAAAGCGCTGATTGGCCGGTAGCCAGACAGGAAGTATAGGCGGGACTAACAGAGAGGAGAATTGAGGGAACAGGAAGGTAGAGGGGAGACTGGCTGGAGCCGCGGCCAGGAGAAGGAAGATGTAAGGTACCGGTAACCCACGAGCCACGTGGCAAAGTAGAGATTATTAGAAATGGGCTAAATATAAGAGTAAGAGCTAGACAATGATAGGCCTGAGCTAATGGCCAAGCAGTTTAAATAATGTAAGCGTCTGTGTGTTTATTTTATAAGTGGGCTCGGAGACTGGCGGGACTTGGGAGCTGGAGACTGGCGGGTGGCAGAGATTTGTCCTGACTGTGGGCCCGGCAGAAAAACTCTAGCTACACAGAGGTTCCCAGGATGTGTCCTCTGCTGGCCTTTCCAGGGTCACCTTCACATCACCACAAGCCCTCCATGCCCCACATTCCAGCCACACAGAAGGACTGGAAGGGTGCCACGCACATGGTGCTCTTTGTGACTCTGGCTTTGTACATGGCTCCTCCAGTCCAGAATGCCTTTCTCTATTTCCTCATGAATTACAGATGGTTGTGGGTCACCATGTAGATGCCGAGAATCAAACCAGGGTCTTCTGCTCTTAACTACTGAGCCATCTTTCCAGCCCCAGCATCTGAATCCATAATCTACCTTTCCAACTCCTGTGAGCCTGAATTTCCTACCTTACCCCATTCCCTTCCCCCAGATGTAAACATGCTGCAATAGACTAGGTGTTCAATAGATGGAAATGGTTATTACTGTCATGTACACCTGGAGACACATGCTAGGGAGTGCCTACCTTCTCATTTAAACTGACCTCTGTGGCTGCCATTGCCACAGGTAATGAATGCCTTTCTTCATAAATTTGACAGTTGATGATATTTTTTTCTATTTTTTATATGTCTGCAGTGAATGCTGTGTACATGCTCATGGGTAAATTGAAAGTTGTATGTGTGTGTGCATGTATTTTGTACTTATGCAGTGGATGCTTGTGTACATGCACGTGAGTGTGCATAAACATATATGTATGTATGAATGCTTGTGGAAGCTAGAAGATGTTTTCTTTCTCCACTCTCTGCCCTATTTCTTTGAGCGTTTCTCACTGAACCTGGAGCTCACAAACTTGGCTAGGGTTGGCTAGCCAGCAAACCCTCTAGTCTCTACTTCCTCAGGGCTGGGGGGTAGAGATGCATGCTGCAATGCCCAGTGGCTTCTTTTTGTTTGTTTGTTTACTTGCTTGTTTTTCAAGACAGGATCTCTCTGTGTAGCCCTGGCTGTCCTGAAACTTGCTCTGGAGACCAGAGGCCTTGAACTCAGAGATCTGCCTGCTGAGTGCTGGGATTAAAGGCATGTGCCACCACATCCAGCTGTTGTTTGTTTTAACAAAGTTACTCAGGACTGAAATCATGTCCTCAAGCTTGGATAACAAGTAATTACTTACTAAACAATCTCCCACAGGCTTTCTTACTTTTATTTTCTTAATTACTTATTTAATTATTGTTAACTTTGGGAAAATGTTTTAGTTAAATACACTTTAAGACGTGTATGACAATGAATATATACAATTAAAATTTTTAATAAGGAAAATATGTGATAGGAAAGAGACAAAAGGGTATAGTAGCTGACGCGCGTGTGTGTGTGTGTGTGTGTGTGTGTGTGTGTGTGTGTGAAGACCAGAGGTTGACACGGCCTTCTTCAATCCTTCTTCATCTCATTTTTTTGCAGAGAAGGTCTCTCTCTGAACATGGAGCTCACTAATTGGTCTAGACTGGCTGTCCATCAAGCCCCATGGATCTTCCTGTCTCTGTCTTCTCAGAGTTGGGATTGCAGGTATGTGCCCCAGCCAAACTATTTATAAACATTTCCCCGGAAACCCAGAACGGCCATTTTCCATGTGTGTTCTTCTACATGTACTGTGTGTGCTGACTGCCTGTCCTCAGCTTTCTGAGACTCCTGAAGGCATAGCTTTCTGAGACGCCTGAGGGCATACTTATCTATTGGTGCTCCTTTGCATAATAAGAACTGGAAGGAGTTAGGGAATATTTATTAACTACAAATATTTGTTAAATATTTGTAACCAATATTTGTGTCCTTGGTTAAAAATTTTTAGAACTTCACATCTATTAGAATTGCACACACACGCACGCACGCACGCACGCACGCACGCACGCGAATGCGGGGGAGATAATAAGCGTTCAAAAAGAGCTTGAAAAAGATGGAACCCATGCACACTGTAAAATGGTTCAGCTATATAAAAATGACATTAATTCTTCTAAAAATTACACATAGAATTACCATATGCCAACAATTCTTCTCTGGGTATTGAAACCCAACTCAAGCAGACATTTGCTAACTTGTGTTCACAGGGGCCTTATTGTTATGAAATAATCTTTTTATATACCGTGAAGATGTGTTGTTCTCATTTGTTTAAGAAAGAGCTAAATGGCCAATAGCTAGGCAGGAAGAGGTTAGGCTGGACTTGCAGACAGGGAGAGAGCCCTCTGGGATGAAGAAGGGCAGAGTCACCAGGAGACATGGAGAGAAGCAAGATGAACATGCCATGTTGATAAAAGGTACTGAGCCACATGGTTAGAACGTAGATAAGGAATATGGGTTAATTTAAGTTGTAAGAGCTAGTTGGTAACAAGCCTAAGCTATCAACCAAGTATTTATAATTAATAATAAGTCTCTGTGTGGTTATTTGGGAGCTGGCTGGTAGGACAGAAAATTACACCTACACCTTATTCACAGTAGCCAAATGTTGGAAGTAGTAGACATGGAGAGATGACAGACAAACAGGCAACGAACTGGTATGTAGCCTAAAACACAGGGAAATTCGAACACAAGCTACAATACAGATGAACCTGGAGGGCATTATGTGAAGCAACTGACTCCCCAAAGCTGTCCCCTTGCCCCCAAAATGTGCTGTGCACATCTATACACATATCATGTACACATAAACAAAATAAGGAGCATGGGCAGAAGTGTCCGGTAACCAGATTCTAAATTCCCCTGGCGATGTGCTGTTGCCTGGCCCAGTGGGACCTCCCAAGCTGGGAGAGGCAGCCTGTCCAGCTCTGAGAGAGGGGCTAGTCTTAGGGAATCAGGGCCTTGAAAGGGTGTCCCAATGGAAAATCTAATAGACTCAAATATGTAGAGTGGCCACCTCACCCTTAGGAAAAGGGATGGGACTCCAGGATCAGCAGTGTGCAGCTGATCACAAAAGGACAAATGCATTATTTCCCGTCTCTGAGGCAGTGGAGAGATAATAACAATTGAAAGCGGAATGAAGATGGGTGGAGAGACCAGGGGATGGGAAGTTGATGCTGATAAAGACAGTTACAGTTGGGGGCAAAGTTCCGGAGATGAATGATAGTGATGCTCATAAAACAGTGTGAATTCACGAAACTGCACATTTAAATTTAGTTGTATATTCTACTATGATACACTTCTGTTTGTGTGTGTATGTGTGTGTGTGTGTGTGTGTGTGTGTGTGTGTATGCACATGCAGAGGCGAGAGATAAATGTTGGGTATCTTCCTCTATTGATGCTGATCTTATTTTTTCAGAGAAGGTCTCTCACTGAACCCGAAACTCACTAATTTGAATAAACTGGCTGGCCAGTGAGCTCTGGGGACCTGCCTAACCTCATCAGTTCTGTTGTGCTCCCCCCCACACACCTCTGCATCCCCACTACCATCACCTTCCACCACCCCTGCCCCCAAGACTGGAGCTACAAACATGCGCCTTATCAGAATTTTTCTTCTGATCATTGGGAAGCAAATCCCAAACTAAATTCTGGAGCCTAATCTAATTCAAATCCACTTTCACTCACCCCGCCCCCACTTAACAATAGCTACATAATTTATACTTCTGTCTGAACTTAGTCTAAAGCCGTTCTTCCTACTAGCTGTGTCCGTTCAGATTTGCAGAGCAATAGCCATGGGATGGGACTGTTGAAAGAATGGCTACTTTATTTCTAGCTCAAATGCTCGCCTTGTTAGCCGTGCCATTTTGACTGTTGGTTTGCACACATACATTCCTGGATTAATCAAACGTCTCTTGATCGCCATACACAGTCTACTGTGCTAGCTGCTACAGGAGAAAGGTATCAACAGAGAAATAAAAATGATAATAATCAACACCGCAGAGGCGTGCACAGAGTAATGAGAATGATCAAATGTGCCAGGGAAAGCCTCACCAGATGCATGGGGCCGGCCTGAATCGTAAACAAACTCAGCCTTTCTCATTTAGTCCCTTAGAAGAATGCTTGCATGTGAGGAATGGGGTAAGCTTGCTGCAATAGCAATACATAGAGTAGAGTCTATTACTCATAGACAGGAAAACTAAGGTAGGGAATCCAGTCAAGCAGGCCAAATAGGGTCAAATCTACCACTCTAGGAAAAGAGACTGATTTAAAACAAGAAATGATCCAGAGCAAATGACTTCAGTAAGTCAACGTCTCTGAATAATTTTATCATCTCTCAATTTGTCACAGTAATGGCAAATATCTACTGATGTCATACCTCAGGAGAGGCACAATACTGAGTGTAGCTCATTGGCTCATTCAGTCTCGCCCCAAATCTACAGGACAGGTGCCGTTACTACATCTACCTTGAAGCCGAGTTTCTCTGGCCTGCCCTGTTCTGCAGCTGCTTCCAAATAAAGTCAATTATTTGGGCAGCAGCTGTTGGGTATTTGGGAAGAGGCAGGTGGGAGAGAAACTTCCGCCTACACTACCTCAGCTCAGAGAAATGACAGTACAGCCATGCATCGCTTAAGGTGTCATTAAGCAGTTTCACAACGATGAGAGCAACATAGAACAGATGCTGTAGCCTGCTACACTCCTGGGCTACTGTCCAACACGCTGCGGTCCTGAATACCACAAGCAACTGAAGCACAGCAGCAGCGGTGTATCTAAATAAACACCTAAGAAGACACAGGACAATCTGTACAACAGAGGGAAACAGTAGATCTGGATAGGGCCTTGACTGTGAATGGACCTTGAGGGGCTGCTGGGAGCTGCTTGTGGTCAATGGGAGACAGGTAAGTGCCTGGGAAGGCCTGGCGTGCTTCTCAACACCACTGTGGACTTTATAGACACTATCCTTGGGCTACATCAAATTCACCTTTAGTTTTTTCATTAATAATTAGCCTTAGCTTATTGTAACTTCTTTACTTTGTAAACTTCTTCTAATTTGTTTTATTTTGGCTTTTTTTTTTTTTTGGTTTTTCGAGACAGGGTTTCTCTGTGTAGCTTTGCGCCTTTCCTGGCGCTCACTTGGTAGCCCAGGCTGGCCTCGAACTCACAGAGATCCGCCTGCCTCTGCCTCCCGAGTGCTGGGATTAAAGGCGTCCGCCACCAACGCCCGGCCCTTATTTTGGCTCTTTTGTAACAACAAGTTAAAATACAAACATATTATATGGCAAAAAATATACTGTACTGATACTGTACAAAAATATTTTATATCCTTATTCTAAAAGCTTTTTTTCTATTTTAATTTTTTTTTCTTTTTTGACTCTTCTGTTTAAAAAAGAAAACTAAGACAGAAGCACACATTGACCCAGGCCTATGAGAGTCAGTATCATCTACATCACTGTGTCCTGCCCATCCCCTCAGGCCCCACCCTTACTTCCCCCCAATTCCCACCTCCCCTACCCCTGGCCCTGTCCATCCTGTTCTTATGGAAGGTCCTCAGGGCAGTAGCACTAATGGAGCCACCTGTCATCTCCCATGATAAATGACTTCTGACATCACTCCTGCAGGACCTGCCTGAGGCTATTCTTAAATTAACCTTTTCATTTTGATAAGTAAAGAGATTACTTTAAACCAATGGGAAAAATTACAGTAGCCAAGCATGGTGACCCACACCTTTAGTCCCAGCACTTGGGAGGCAGAGGCAGGTGGAGGTGGATCTCTGTAAATTGGAGGCCAGCCTGATCTACATAGTGGAGTTTCAGGACAGCCAGGGCTACACTGAGAGACCCTGTCTCAAAATAACAAAACAAAACATTATTATTTTTATTATTAATATTAATTATTATTTTCACACAGTGAACACACGAACAGGAGAAGTACGATCTTCTGCTATTATAAAGCATCCTGTGTGGTGCATAGTGCATGTGCTGTGCTTTTATACACCTGGCCGTGTCGTAGGTTCGTTCACACTAGCATCACCACAAACATGAAGGTCAAGTATCATCCTAGAATATTACAAAAGCTATGACATCAGTAGGCAACAGGAATTGTTTAGCCTCATTAAAAGCTCACGGGGCCACCATCATATATATGGTCCTTCATTGACCATAACATTGTTATGTGGCACATGTCTGTATTTGCCCATGTTAAATCGGGCACTGAGTGACAGAACCAAGGTTCAGTGTCAGGAGTGCCACATTAACAGCTTAGTAATCATAATAGTAGGAGAAGGACAATGAGGTGGGTAATAAAATCAGGAGGTTGCTTACCATAGCTATAAAAGTATGCTATGTACAAGCCTCAAAGATTGCCCGGGAACACAATCATCTAATATCAAAGATGAGAAAACTGGCTGGCAAGATGGTTCAGCCAGTAAAGGTGCCTGACCACCTGTTACTGAACCTGAGCTCAATCTTTGGGACCTACAGGACGGAAGGAGAGAACAGAATCCTGCAAGCTACACAAGTGCACACAACACACACACACACACACACACACACAGAGAGAGAGAGAGAGACAGAGACAGAGACGGAGACAGAGACAGACATACACATAGAGACAGAAAGAGAAAGAGACAGAAAGACAGAGACAGAGACAAAGAGAGACAAAGACAGAGAGACAGAGACAGGCACATACACACATAGAGACAGAGACACAGAGAGAGACAGAGAGACAGAGACAGACACACACATTAAAATGTCATTTGAAAACTTTAAAGGTGAGAAAACTAAAGAGGTTTGGGTCTCAAATCAGGCAGCTCATGGCTCAAAAAGAAATGAGACACAGCTCTTCTCCTACTTCTATCTAAAGGCTAAACTCATTTTCATCCTCCAACATTGTGATAATTTCATTTTGGAAGAACTTCACTTGACAAATAAAGGTATAGCTGGAGAGATGGCTCAGTGGTTCAGAACACATGCTGGTCTTCCAGAGGACCCGAGTTAGGTTCTCAGCACCCAGGTTGGGTGATTCACAGCCACTTGTAACTCAAGCTCCAAGGGAATCCCACATGGCACCAGCACTCTTGGGTGTATTCTCCGCCATGTATATATAATGAAAATAATAAATAAATATTTTTAAAAGATAAAAATAATAATATTAAACCATACCCAGTTAAGTTAGATTCTTTGCAAAAATGTGAAAGTTGTACAAGTAATTCTTTAAAGAAAACAAGGATTGTGAAACATACGTACTTTGGAATTGGAAGCTATACATTGACCCTATCTAGTCCAGGATGATAACATTTCATTTCATTTCTCTTCACTTTCTGCTATTGGACCTAGCCTCGTCACATTTTAAATTCCATTTTTAGAGTGCAACCCGTAGGCTTTTGAAAAGCACAGAAGTCTGGGCAAGAAACTAATCATCATGGCTGGTGGTTTTCAGAGTGCTGTTTGATGACCACATGTTGATCACACAGCAGTGGATCTCACACATTCCAGGGCTGGGCACATTCAGCTAATATGAGAAGATGCAGGATTAGGTAATAAAAATGAGCAGATCAGCCAAGACTCCACCCAGAAATGACTTACACAGCAGCTGCTGTCTGGCCATGCTGCGAAGCCTGTCCTACAAGGAGTGGGCCATACCTAGCTGTGGACCACCTGCAGGGTTATCTCTCTTTTGACCCACAGGTCAGGAGCTATAAGCCTGGCAGTGGTTACTTCTTAGCTTGATTTACATTGTCAAAATGATAACCCATCCTTTCCCCTGCAGAACTGAACCTACAATTACCATATGCTACCATGAGGGGGCAGTAGTCCCTAATCACATAGGTATATGTTCCTGTTTGTGCTGAAGGTAGGAGCCAGAGGGATCAAGAACACCACCAGAAAACCCACAGAATCAACTAACCTGGGCTCATAGGGGCTCACGGAGACTGGACCGACAACCAGGGAGCCAGAATGGGGCAATGGGACTGACCTAGGTCTTCTGCACATCTGTTACAGTTGTGTTGCTTAGTCTTTTGTGGGACTCCTAGCCAGGAGCAGGGGCTGCCTCTGATGTGGTCCAGGATGTTCCAAAAATTAATTAATTAATTTAAAAAAAAAGATCCAGCCAGGCCATGCTCCACAATGAGGGGAAAAAATGATTTCACAATAAACTGGAAGTTCAGGAATCAAAGGCAAACATAGCTCTAAATTGCAAAAAAAAAAAAAAAGTATATATCTGAAATTAAATTATTATTAATATTTACAAAAACTGAAGCTTCAAAGATATTTTATTAAACATTAAACACATAGTAGCTAGTTTCAAAGAACCAATTTTTATGTGTAACTTAATACTCTTTAATAAACTTATGACTGGTATGATTTTTAATTTTACTTTCTCAGTTCTCTAAAAGGTCTAAAAGAAAGAAACTCTAGAGCACTTTTTAAATTTGCTTTTAAGTTGATAATTTGAGGCTTTGGCATAACTCTAGCTTTTACTGATTCTCTTACAGGAAAAAAATTCCATGTAGCTTCCCTCACAATGAAGAATTTATCCATTTCAGGCCCCCTCTCCTCTGTCTCTGTCTCTCCTCTATCTCTGTCTCTCCCTCTCCTCTGTCTCTGTCTCTCTCTCTAAATCAATCAACTACCTAAGGAAGACTTGACACTTGGAAAGAGAAGCACAGACCCTCTTCCCAGTCCTGTTCTCCCAGTTTCCTGGAAGCTGTCGTGGTGGGATGTTTGATTGTCTCCCACTAAGACAGTAATTTTTCCCTCTTAAGTACCAAAATCTAAAAAAAGTCTATCTGCAATAGATTTGTAGTACATATGTTCATAAGCATTGGTTTTCTTTAAAGAATTACTTGTACAACACGAACATTTTTGCAGAGATTCTAACTTAACTGGGTGTAGTTTTATATTTTTATTTTTAAAGAAATGTTTGTCTAACATGAGAAAGAAATCAATCTAAGTATAGTAACAGACGGCATCAGAACCACTTGACTTTCTGTGTGCTGCTAGGCATGTGACCCTTGCTGTCTCTTCACGACTAATTAATCTTCCCAACCTAAAGAAGCCATAATGTAAGTAACGAGCATGAACATAA
The DNA here is from genome assembly GCA_902168325.1 of Peromyscus nudipes. Taxonomy (NCBI): domain Eukaryota; kingdom Metazoa; phylum Chordata; class Mammalia; order Rodentia; family Cricetidae; genus Peromyscus; species Peromyscus nudipes. The sequence continues at coordinate 55,243 of CABHPH010161838.1, read as the reverse complement.
GATGAATTGCTGTGGCCGTATTATAAAGAGTCGAACCGCTTTTTCATTATTTAAATACCGCAATAACTACCAGCAAGTATATAATGATTACCCTCTCATAGAAATGTGACATTATCCCGTTTACAAAGTAGCTGACAGAAACTGTTACTTATTCATACAACAAATGAGTCTCAGCGCCTGCAGCTCTATCCTGAATGTCAGTTCTGTGGCGGCTGGAGCAGGTTTGCAGAAGGGAAGCAGCTGGTCCAGTAACCGGTTGCCTGGGTTCTTGGTACAGTGTTTCCTGAGTCCCTGGTTCTTCTACCAAAACAAAACGTGCCTGGTTTCTATCAGCCCCTCACCACTACACACTGGGATAGATTTCTTTTCACCTATGATATTATATCATTAAAAATGGCAAGCTAGGGGGCTGGCTCAATGGTTAAGAGCATTGGCTGCTCATCCAGAAGACCAAGAGTTCAATTCCCAGCATCTATTCGGCATCTCACAACTGTCTATAACTCCAGTTCCAGGGGATCCAACACCCTCACACAGATGTACATGGAGGCAAAACATCAATGTGCATGAAATAAAAATAAGTTAAATTTTACAAATTGGCAAGATGGGTACCATGATTCATTCCTATATTTCCAGCACTCAAGGGGTTGAAGCAAGATGATCACAACTTTGAGGCCAGCCAAGGATACACACTGAGATCTCAATGTGTTCTACCCTCCAGATAAAATGAACATTTAGTCAAAGTCTTTTTTTAAAAAACAGGGTCTCATAAGCCAAGTTGGCTTCCAAGATCATCTTGAACTGTATACCCTTTGCCTCCACCTCCAGAGTACTAAGGCTATTGGTATGCACCACTATGGCCAGGTTATGCGGTGCTGGGGATCAAACCCAGGACCTCATGCATGCTAGGCAAGCACCCCACCAGCTGAGCTGTCTTCTCAGCCCTTAACCCAGCCTTTAGTGCATGATTTCTCAACCTGTGGGTCGCGACCCCTCTGGGGGCCACCTATCAGCTTTCCTGCATACCAAATATGTACATTGCAATTCATAACAGTAGCAAAATTACAGTTGTGAAGTAGCAATGAAATAATTTTATGATTGGGAGTCAACACAACATGAGGAACTTTATTAAAGTGTTGAGCATTAGGAAGGTTGGGGACCACTGCTTTAGTGGTTTCCAGTAACTGTCACCAACAGGGAAGAGGAATGTGACGGGCAGGTTGAAGAAAAGCTGGGTGAAATAGGAAAAAAATGAAACACATCCCCGGAACCATATGAGACAACAGCTGCCTGCCCACTGTGTTCACGTAAGACCCAATGGAGACAGGTCCCAGTTACCTGCATGCGATCCAATGGCAAGATGGATCCAGTGAAAGGATTGTCACCTCTACCTGTGACTTTATGCTCTGACTCCCTCCCCTATACCCTGAGGCAGCTGCCAGAATCCAGTGAATCACTTTTCCAGAGAGAGATGGTGCCCTCTCTCATCCCACACAAAGCATTTCCTGAAGCATTCCACCTTTAGCCAATAAAGAGCAGAGAATGAGGCCAAAAGAGTCAAGCAGTAGCCACCTGGTTGGGGATGAAAGAAAACCTTTTCCCTCCAGTGATCTACAAGTTGCCCCTTCTGCCCTGCTTTGGGGACAGTTCACGGAAACACTTCCTCCTGCTACACAGTGAAGAAATCTGTTCACTAGTCCTACACTGAGGCCCACACTACCATGCATCCTCCCCATCTGCGTCATCAAGTCATCAAGTCCCCTGGACCTCTGGCAGCTTCCCAGGAGACACACTCACTCACTATACAGCCATAGAAAAGATAACGATGACCCTGGAGGAGGTCTCAGGGAGAGGAAGATTAAAACATGGACATTCAGAAAAGAGGGAACGGACTAAATCTCCCAGAATTAACAGTACATACCAATTGAATCTACCAAACACTGAAATCTCATGGATATCACCGCCAGCCCCTCTCAGATTTAGCAGTCCATATTAACAGAATTGACCAAAGAATCATGGAATTCTCACAGAAACAACATGAGGTTGTTTCTCAGATCCAAATGCTATCAAGTGGCTTCTATGGCTCCCCAGCCTTCTTGGTCAAGGTAATGCTTTTGTAGCTCTCTGGTGCAAACAGCTGGGCATTTAAAAGGGACCTTTGGTCAAATCTGAGGCAACCAGGCACCAGACACCTGCACTACCTCAGATCCTCTTGCCCAGACCCTAAGAGGCCTGAGGAAATCAGTGTAGTGACCAGCCAGGAAACTCAATCCTTGTAACCCATCAGGACTTAAAGTCCTTACCAACATGCTGCCTCATCTCACCCCCAGCTCTGCCAACTCACACACACCAATCAAGGCAGCCCTAGGTACCTGGGAGGTCCGGTCTCCCTCCTACATCTCTCCACTGTTCCATGGGTACCCTCTTTTTCATTCCAGGGCAAACAGTTCTAGGACTAAAACGCCTCATATTCTGTTTCAAACGTGTATCTGTCTGAACACCTTCAAAGGAAAACACGAATTTCTCAAGAAAAGAATTTATCCTAAGTGGTTTATTCACACCACCGTATTTCCTCCCAAGACCTGGAGCTGGAAAAGGCCTTTAGGAGAACGTGTAGTCTGAGTCATTTCCCCCACGCTCAGTTTAAAATGCAAATTTCTATGCTTCCCCATCCAGCCCTGAAGTCGGAGTTGTCTGTGGTGAACACAGAATCCACATTTTAGCCGGCTGTGTAGGCACAGGGTTTGGAGGCTCTTGCTTTGCACAGCCCCCTCCCGCTAAAGAGGAAGAAGGAGGAAAGCTGGCCCCAGAGAGGGGAATAGGCTTGTCCGAGGTCACGGGGAAGCTCTGTTTCTCGTGCTGAGCTAGACAAGCAGTCTAGACTAGCAGTCTCAGTTGCGGGCATTCCCCTGCCACACACTCACTCACCCGCTTGTAGACGTCCTCCCGGCTGGCCTCATACTTCTGTTGCATGCGCTCCTCCAGGAAGTAGATGCGCAGCTTGAGGCTGAAGTTCTCCTTCTTCAGGTCATTGAGGTGCTGGGACAGAGTGCGATATCCATTAGACATGGTGGGCGACCCATGGGGAGGAGCATGCCCAATCGCCCCCTCACCCCAGGAACACTGTGCAGCTTTGCCGCGGCATGAAGCTGGCAGGCTGGGACGCTGCTGAGGCTGCGGGACCCTGGAGGCTAAGGCGACATAGCCCCTGATGGTGCGCTCCAGGACCTGGGACTGCCCGGGCTCTCTCTGCTCTGGGTGCTGGAGCGCAGCGCGCTTTCTTTTTTTACCCCGAGGAGATATTTGCGGAATCCCTGACGGAGGAACATGCTGTGTGAACTCAGACACAAGTGGCAGTAACCTGACTCCAGGACAGAGCTGTCACCCTGCTCCCCCAATAGCGCCCCCCCCCCCCCCCCCCGCGCGCGCGCGCGCGCCTCCAGGCCCTAGAGTGGGTAATTAGCTTTTTGGAAAGAGAGGGACTGACCCCCTCCCCCCATTCCCGGAAATGGGAAGGGGGTGGTTAATGTGGTTCTGGGGTTCCAAAGGCAAGAGGGAACTGAAAGGTTGGGGGGAGGGGGATGGCAGACATAAACAAGAAATAAGGTTGCTATCGAGAGAGCACACGTCCACAAAATGACCCACAGAATAGTAGACAGAGCCAAGCAGCTTCTTTCTACCAGGTGCAGATCTTAAGGCGCTGCCGACCAGAGAGGAGTCCAATTCCTTTAATGATCCGGAGCTCTGCTCGGACCAGTGTCCTCCAGTCTTTCTCCCTGTCCATTTTCAGTTCCAGGACTGTCGGTTCATAGCCTTTATTCCCATGCTCTCTGCTCCCTGATACACACCACACACTCGAAAGAAAGAGTGAATCTTGGCTGAGTGGGATCTTTGCAAACTGTTTTTCAGTGGAGCTTCCGCAGAGGGAGGCCCAAGGGTTTCTCCCTCTGGGGAATAAGTGTAGGAGTTCTTGGGGGCGGGGGCGGGGAGTAGAGGCAACCGACATCCCGACATCCCAGAGACCAGAGATTTCAGCCACTCACTGGTTCTTAACTCCCGCACCTGCCTAATGGAGCCAGGCCGTCATCACCAGATCCTGCTCATAAAGCAAACTAAGATCCTTGAGTGACAGCTCCAACATTAGCAGGAAGTATTATTTATACCCCGTCACATGGGACTTTGAAGGTGACTGGGAGACAGCCCCAAAGCACTGATCCCAAAAGAGGTTCTTGATTTGGTAATACCAAGCTGAAAAAATTACTATTAACATCTGAGATAAAGGAAATCTAAAATTTTTATATTTAATGCAAGCATCCACTTCTTTTCCAACCTACCTACTTTTTTGTCTTTTCCCATTCTTTCTGGACCTTCACAATGATTCCAGCCAACCTTGGTGCCTGTCATTATCCAGTATCCAGAGGTTGCATACATAGCCAAGCTGTGGTGGCACACGCCTTTAATCCCAGCAGTTGGGAGGCAGATCTCTGTGAGTTCGGGGCCAACCTGGTTTACAGAGCAAGTTCCAGGACAGCCAAGACTACAAAATGAAACCCTATCTTGGAAAAACAAAACAAAACAAACAAACAAAAAAACCAACAAAGGTGAAGATAGCCACACCCCCCAAAGAGCAGAGTGGCCACACAGTTGGTCACATGTCTATGCTATAATCTTTCAAATCTGTGTCTTTCAAACTTTTTATATTTTGCACTGAAACACACACACAATTATTCAATTATGCATTATAATCTGATATTTTCTATTTCTCTTTCTGGGAGTGACCTGCTTGCTAAATTGACTTACTGCACAGTGGATAGATAAATCTTAACCTATAGTTTGAAAACCATTGACTCTAAGGGAACCCAGAGTGAAGAATGATTGATTCTGACTGGGAGGCTAATGGAGAATGCTCTGCCAGCAACTGAACTTGCACTTGGCCATGACAGACAGAAAGAGTAGTTTGAGTAAATTAGGTGGCTTCGGGAGCGCAGAATTAGAACTGTGCAAGGGAAGAGTCTGTTTTTCTAAAAAGACAAGATTGTAAGAGGGGAACATGTGTCCTATCATTTTAAGACAAAAATACTTCACATTAAAAAAAATCTGCACATAAAAATTTTACATGTTCATTAAATCCTTAACTTTCACTGAGAGTTAGTGACGAGGAGGATAAAAGTCAAAGCTCAAAACACACTTTTCTGAGGCACTGTGGTATGGTCCTGTAATCCCAGCCTCTTAAGAGGCTGAGGCAGGAGGATTACTGGTTTGAGGCCAGCCTGGACAACATAATAAGGCTCACACACACCAACACACTTCCTGATACTAGTTCTGTTATTAAATATCTGTGTGACCTGAAGATGTCCTTCTCTAGACACAGAGCCCTCCTCATCTGGAAAATGAAATGGCTGGGGAGAGAGTGATGTTTAAGCCTTTTTCTGGTCTAAACTCTTAAGGGGTGATGGCTATGGTCACTTCCCTTTGCTTAAGGTGGGTCAGATTGGCAGATTGTAGTTAGTGTGTGGTTAGGCTTTGGTTGTCTACTGGGATAGTTTTTTTAAAATCACATACAATAATTTCATAAAAGGTTTTAATTAAGGAAATGGAAGTAGGTAAGGATTCAGGGTACTCCCATGCAGCTGGGATTTTCCTGCATGGTATTCCTATTTCCTTTTTTCCTCTTTCCTTCTCTCCTGCCCTTTCCTGTGGCACTCGGTGGATTTGTTTTGTGTGTTTTGTTTTGGGTCAGTTCATTAATGTCATCACTTATGTGATGGCAAGTCCTTACCTTTCTGAGTTTTCTTCCTCTCCACACTTTCTCCCCCAGAGAGTTTAATCCACTTTTAGTGCTACACTTTTATCTCCCAAGTGATCTCCTGGCTTAGGTCCTTTGTTCAAGACCTAGCCCCACACACCCAATGTTTTGCTAGAGAGTCACTAATCTTCCCATCCTCATGACAGACTTCATGACAAACACATCTGCATGAGTCCAACCATGTCTACAAGACTCTGCCACAGCCATCTGCCCTTCAGAGCCAAGGAAATGCCTTCAGAACTCAGAACCTTGTCAGAACCCTTCACGGGCATCTCATCCATCTCTCAGGCTAAAAGAGAAAACGTTATCACATTTCTTTAAGACATCCCACTTCTTTTCTTTTGTTAAATCTTAGCTAGAAATCCCTAAAAAAAAGAAGTCACACCTTCTCTACCCTGGCCATCTTTCCTTTCTGACCTCCCAGTAAGGCAAACACTCACATCACCAAGTGTTCATCCGGGGCCTTTTGATGTTGCTTTTTATCATCTGGGTGGATTACTGAGACTATTTAGAATTATTTGACCTTTCATGTAAACTCTAACCTCCCCAGTTATCTATGGCCATCCTAGCAAAGGGCCACCGAGTCACATGTCTGCTTTTTCAGCCTCTGTAGCAACAGAAAAGCACTTCTGCAGTAACGCTAACCCAGCAGTGCGGCTACAGGCTGTCTACGATGATTTCCACCAGAGCAGAGTTGCCTGGGGGCTGGCAGGGAACCGTTTGTGCCTTGGTTCTCTTAGCTTAGTATCTATAAAGCATTCCCTAAATCATCAGTGGAGTTCATGAATGGGTTAGCTTGCCCAAATTTTCCTCCTAATGTCAATTTCAGGATGGTGACAGGCACCAAGAACTTCATACTTCAAACACAGAAGGCTAGGGCACACTGCCCCCTTCCAGCTGGCCTTATAATGAATACACCTCAGCTAAATGTGCCCTTCCTCCATGCCTCCCTGACTCCCTTAAGTCAACTAGACTCTTCCTCACGGCTCCACAGTGTAAGACACTGTCCCTCCCTTCCCCCAAAGCCTGAAAACAGTCTCCATTGCTCCTCTGGACTGTGTGAAACCCACCCCATTCCCTTCAGACCGCAGCACACTTTCTCCAGTGTTAAGTAAATCTTGTGACCTCAAGAAAAGAATCTGCCTCCATGGCCCCTGTTGAATTTGAAACTTTGTAAGGGTTTGTTTTAATAGTTCCAAAGAAATCACACTATCTTAAAATGGTAATTGTAGAAAAATGTTATTTTGTTCACTTACCTTCCTAAGTTTATATGTCCAGGAGAATCTCTTCCATGAGGTTTCTATTTGCCCCAGGGGTAGAAATCTCCACTTGAACATTAACATCTCATACTTGTGATATCTAAAACTGAATTCCTGATCATTCCTAGAAAATGTTCTTTCCTCGTTGGAGCCCATTCCAATTTGCTGCAACTCAGGATTTGCAGTTGGTGAGGCCAAAACCTTTGAGTCACTCCTGACATTCTCTATCACATACACCACCCCATGCGCCTGCAAATCCTATGGTTTATAGCACACTTGCATTAGAAATACATATTGCAGATGCCATGTACCACAAGCGTCTCCACCACTGTGTCCCGGAGCCTTTGACTTCCCCCCCAGGTCACTTGATAGCTTACATTGGTGTCCCTGCTTCTGCCCTGGTTTGTCAATCATCCACCCTGAGCACAGTGCCTGCGACCCTGTTGAAACACTCCATATTGCTTCTCTACAGGAAACTGCCCCATCTAACTCCATGTAGACAGTGATGGTGGTTCATCAGCCCGTACAGCACAGGCCCTGGCTGGTGTGGGGCCCAGCTCCTTGCCTCCCCCTACTCTGTCCTTTCCTTTTCTGTACTTCCCATCTACAGTGCTGTTCCAGCCACACTGGCTCCTTTTGTTCTTTCTCAAAAACAGTAAAGAGCCTCATTCCTCAGGGCTGCTGAGATGGCTGGTCCTTCAGCATGGTGTGTCCCTTCCCTAGACAGCTGCTGAACCTTCTTCCTATGAAGCACCTCATTTGGATAAAGCACAGGGACAAATAGCCAAATGAATGGAAACACATGAATTATGAACCAATAGCTGAGGAGCCCCTAACTGGACCAGGCCCTCTGGATAAGTGAGACAGTTGGTTAGCATGAACTGTTTGGGAGGCATCCAGGCAGTGGGACCGGGACCTGTCCTCAGTGCATGAGCTGGCTGTTTGGAACCTGGGGCTTATGCAGGGACACTTGGCTCAGCCTGGGAGGAGGGGACTGGACCTGCCTGGACTGAATCTACCAGGTTAAACTCAATCCCCAGGGGAGTCTTTGCCCTGGAGGAGATGGGAATGGGGGGTGGGCTGGGGGGAAGGCGGGGGGTGGGGGGTGGGAGTGGGGGTGGGAGGGGGGAGGACAAGGGAATCCGTGGCTGATATGTAAAATTAAATTAAATTATAAAATTAAAAAAAATACAACATAAAAAAAACTACAGCCCACCCCACGCCTCACCCCAGTGCTCCTTAGCACCCTTTGTTTGAAGAGTCCATTCCACTATAATCTCTTAGGTTCTGCATTTATCCATTTATCGTGTTTCTCCCCGTCAGCATGTGCTTTCTAGGAAAAAGCTGGGATGGCTCTGTTTTATCACCAGGACCAAAACATGATGCCTAGTATACAGAAGGTGCTCAATAAGTGAGTGCTGAATAAAAGAACAGACCAAGAATTAACTTACTAACTTCTCTGTTCTCGATGGGTTTGATTATAATAAAATTCAATCTGTATTCCTGAAGGCATTTCTCCTTAGAAACAGGTTGTTTTATACATAAAGTATTCTAGCAAACTAATGTTATCAGTGCAGAATCTGGACTGTCTATGAGAGTTCTAAATTGATATGGAGTAATGTGTAAAAACTATAACCCAAGGATACTGCGAACTCCTCAGATAGGAAGAATGAAAGGAATTAGTCAGGGAAGGCTGTCAGGAAGCTTCCACAGAGAAGGGGCACTTTATCCTTAAAGGAAGAATCAGGTGTGCATGGACTGAGGCTGCTTGGGGAAGCTGAACAAGAGCAGAGAGGGCTAAGGAGACTCAAGTCTAGGGCCCTGTCCCATTTGGGGAGAATTTGAATTCAGGTGAGGACTCAAGAGTTTCCTCCTTGAGGCAGGTCCTGGTTCTCCATGTGGACAAAAGATAAAGAGAAAGTGGGTATGGAAGGCCAGGAACTACATATCAACAAGGCTGTTTCCTTTCTTTTCTTGCTCACTCCTTTCTTTCTTTCTTTCTTTCTTTCTTTCTTTCTTTCTTTCTTTCTTTTTCTTCCTTCCTTCCTTCCTTCTTTCTTTTTTGTTTTTTTGTTTACTGCTTTTGTTTTGTAGCTTTGCAAGCAAAATGTCATACACTGGGTGTATCCTTGACCTAGAACATCGGGGCCTCCAGGCCCGTGTGTCTGCAGAAGATCCACAGGGCTTTCGATATAAACTGCACGCTCTTAGCGCTTCCACTTAGATCTTCCTGTCCCCAACAGCACACTTCAGATTCTTTACTCCTCTTTCAAAACATTTTCCTTCTAGAGACAAATGGCCCTCCTCTGCTCCTTCCTGAGTTTCTTCTTTCACATCTTCCATAATATATTAGTCCAGTCTTGAAATAAGACTGTAATAATGACTCCATCAATGCCAGCAGCAGGAAGAGAATTACCACCCAGCTGTCGTATGTCACGCTCCATTAACATAACCAACTGTCAAGTCAGTCTTTAAAAAAAACTCAGCTTGACATTTGCTTAATCATATTCAGACCCCCCAGACAGCTCCTATAATGGAATTGCTGGAAGACATATTATTCTGTTAGCAAATAATACATAGTTCCTCTTCACTAGAATTGATTAATCACCCAAATAGATTCATTCTTTTTCAACCGTAATATAAATTCTATAATTTAAATGCAACTAACTGGATGTCAGTGATATTTCGTATTTTGTGTTGTTTGTGAGGAAATGTAGCTTTAAATAAGTTTAAATGGAAAACCAAGGAAAATGTTTTAAGTATCCCTATGTGATGAATTTGAAATTACCTAGGAGATAGCCCTACGAGGAAGTTTCCGAAAAGGTTTAACTAAAGAGGAATGTGGGAAATACTATACCCCCGAAGGTGGGAAATACTACACAGCATGCTGGGGCCTCAGACTGACTGAAAAAGAACAAAGTAGGAACCAGCTGAGCCATTTATCTCTCTGCTTCCGGCCTGTGGGTGGGATGTAAGCATCCACCTCACGCTCCCTTCACAGCCAGAGCTGCTCTCCTTGCCATATCTCCTCTCAAACTGCAAGCCAGACCTTTGCTTCCTTCATTGACTTCTTGTCAGCTATTTGGTTAGGGACAACCAGAAAAGCACCTGCACACCTCTGATAGCTAATTATCCATGTATTAAAAGATAATATATGATCACATGAGAATATATCCAGATGGAACAGTATGGACTTGTGGGAAAAAAACTAATCACCTTTGAGCCAAGGACAGCTAGGTTCAAGTCTGAGCTCTGAGCTGTTTTCTAACTCTGATTTGGAGGAACTTGAGAAAAGTTGAAAATGAGAAAGCCGTGTGCACGTAGCGGGGCAGGGGGTGGACCTCAGGGGGCTGCCAAGAGCATCAGAGTCACATTTGCAGCGGTAACTTCTATTTGTCTGCCCGAGACAAATAGATAAAAATAGAGGGTGGATATTTGGACAATTATCATATTATCATGTATACATTCTTGTTGCTTGTGAAATAGCTCATAATTACAAATAAAACTGTCCTAAAAAGAAGAAAACTAAGAATTACAAGGAGGCAGCTATCAATTTTGCAAAGATACGTTAACTTTTTAGTAGAGTTAGATATAGTGAATTTAGAGCCATCTACCAAAATGTTAGTGAGTATTTATGTTATAAGAGAGAGAAAGTAAGTTTCCTGTCTGAAAAAGGACTTTGATGAAATGATTAATCACTTGTCAGGGGTGTTGCTAAAAGTCTTCACAGATCAGCAAGAGAAAACTTCTGAGGTCTGTGGCTAACTTGATCCTGTGTTTGAATGTTTAATTCCTATAATTCCTTGGATACAATTATACTGTCTCCATGACAACAATCGCCTTGCACAGGAGTTACAAGATACGTAGCACTTTCATGAATATTAGTTCATCACATCCTTTCACACCATCTCTGAGGTACAAAAATAGGTGTTATGATGCCACAGACCACACTTCCTGCAGCTGGGCTCCATATTGCACAATATCAGGACCTCAGTCAGGACACCTATGACCTGAATGAGCCTGCGGCACACCTGTGACTAAGAAGGTACTTCCTCTTCTGCTGCAGGCCTCCAACGGCTTTTCAAATTGCTTCTCTAACTGTAAGTAATTGCCCTGGTGCCCTTGGGGGACCTGGCTGGGACTGTGAATAAAACAGCAAAGCAAAACAAAAATCCTTTTCTCTATTTGCAAGATGAGTACACCAAAGTCAGCTCTCAGAAGATTGTACAGAGTTACCACATGACCCAGAAATCCTTTCTTTGTTACATATCCAAAGAACTAAAAGCAAGCAGCCTCACAGAAGCAAGAACGTAAGGCCCACCGCAGCACCTTGAATGCAAGAACGCTCAAAATGTCTGAACTGACCAATGCATAAGACACTCAGGTTGTCCGTATAACAGAACACTATTCAGCCATAAGGATGAAGCGCTGATAGGTGCTGCGACATGGGTGAGTCCTGAAAGCACTGACTGATGGGAAAGGCGGGCTCAGGAGGCAGGATGCTGTGAGACTTCCCTGCAGGAAATGCCCAGAAAGGGTAAGTGTATGGGGAAACGAGACCAGTGGTTTGCATGGGACCAGGACAAGGGAAACAGAGAGGCTGTAAGGAGCATGAGGCTTCTTTCTGGAAGGTAGGCATGTTCTGGAATTCGGTAACCATGACAACTACACAATCGGACTTGTACACCGTTCAAGGGTAAATTTTGTGTGGTACTTAAATTGTGTTTTAATAAAGCTGCCTTTCCAAAGAGAAGAAAGAAAGCAGAGCAGGGAGGGAAACTTGCCTAATTCTTTGTGTTTCAGAAATGATTTTTTATTTTATCACAAATAAACTCATTTGCTTGTGATAGCTCAACTCAACTTACTAAGGCACGTGACTTACAACAAACAGACAGTGTCTAAATGTTAAGTGTACCAGGGCTAGAGAGATGGCTCGGTGGTTAAGAGCACTGACTGCGCTTGAATAGGACCTGGGGTTTGGTTCCCAGCACCCACATGGTGGCTCACAGCCATTTGTGACTCCATCTTCAGGGGACCCTGCATCCCATTCTGGCATGTGAGGGCACAGCATGCACGTGGTACCCATACATAAAATCAAAATGAGTGACTATTAAATGGTTAATACCAGCTAGACCACGGACCCTAACAGAAAGTCTACCTAAGTATCCTAAGTGGCCTTCAATACCCATTAGTCATGATTATTAAATTTTATCACAAAGTTTTACCATAATCCTCAGATAAAACAATCCAAAACACAATCCACTCTACATTTTGACTCAATGAAAACATACCCACGAGGCCATCCCCATGAACATGCATGTCACTTGCACAGGGCTAACAGTCCAAGAAGGAAAATGTCAATCACAATCCTGCAACTTGCTCTTGGATTCCTCAAACCCTTCCACTGCAACGTGGAGTCTCTGTTTGCCATTCCAGATGCCAGCTGCAAATGCTACAAGGACCTGGCTTTTTTCCTTTGGGGCTGGACACGTGCTCAACTATGTTCATAGCGGTGTTATTCATAATAGCCAGAACCTGGAAACAACTTAGATGCCCCTCAACCAAAGAATGGATAAAGAAAATGTGGTACATTTACACAATGGAGTATTACTCAGCGGTTAAAAAAAAAAAACAAAAACAATGACATCATGAAATTTGCAGGCAAATGGATGGAACTAGAAAAAAAATCATCCTGAGTGAGGTAACCCAGACCCAGAAAGACAAACATGGTATGTACTCACTCATAAGTGGATATTAGATGTAAAGCAAAGGATAACCAGGCTACAATCCACAGTCCTAGAAAAGCTAGGTAACAAGGAGGGCCCAAAGAGAGATGCATGGATTTCCCTGGGAAGGGGAAATAGAAGAGATCTCCTGGGTAAACTGGGAGTGGGAGTGGAGATGGAGGTATGGAAACACGAGGGATTGGGTTGGGTGGGTTGGGGGCAGGAGGAACAGGGAGAATAAAGAGATATCTTGATGGGGGAGCATTTTGGGGTTAGGGAGAAACCTGGTGCTGGGGAAACTCTCGGGAACCCACAGAGATGACCCCAGCTAAGACTCCTAGCAATAATGGAGAGGGTGCCTGAACTGGCCATCTTCTGTAATCAGATTGGTGACTGTCCTAATTGTCACCATAGAACTTTCATCCAGTAACTGATGGAAGCAGATGCAGAGATCCACAGCCAAGCACTGGGCTGAGCTCAGGGAGTCCTGTTGAAGAGAGCGAGGAAGGACTGTACGAGCCAGTGGGGTCAAGGACATGACAGGGAAACCCACAGAGACAGCTGACCTGAGCTCCTGGGAGCTCACTGACTCTGGACTGACAGATAGGGGGCCTGCATGGGACCGACCAAGGCCCCTCTGCATGTGTGTGACAGTTGTGTAGCTTGGTCTGTTTATGGGGCTCCTAGCAGTGGGATCAGGACCTGTCCCTGGAACTTGAGCTGGCTTTTGGGAACCTAACACCCGTGCCGGGTTGCCTCACCCAACCTTGATGCAAGGAGAGGACCTTGGTCCTGCCTCAACTTGATGTGACCTGCCTTGTTGCCTCCCATGGGAGGCCTGCCCCTTTCTGAATGAGATGGAGGAGGAGTGGTTGGGGGGCAGAGATAGAAGGGAGGTAGGGGGAGGGAATGAGAGGAGAGGAGGGAGGGGAAACTGTGGTTGGTATGTAAAAGAAATGAAAAAAATTAATAAAAAAGAAAGAAAAAAACAGATAAGAGATTGAAACCTCAATATCATTCCTGACGCTCCAGAATCATTTAAATACTAAACTATTAAAATCATTCCATTGTCTGCCCTACAACTCAGAGACACACTGATGCTCACACTCGGCAGCCTTTTCTGGAAACAGCCAGCCTGACGACAGGAATACGGATGAATAACCCATCTTGGACAGCTCCCTCACTTGCATAGAGGATGAGGATTCAGACAATGTCCCTTATGCCATCCCCCACCATCGTCACACACCCAGGCCACTCACAGTCCTGGAATAACAAGGTGTCCTCATTCCCCTCACACTAGAGCACTGGGGACTATAATAAAAACAAAAACAAAGCCAACCACTTCCCTGACCACCAGAAATAGATGGCTATCCAGAAATAACGCTGCCAGAGACAGTTAAGAGAGCCACACGGCCGAAGTGACAGGTGGGCTGCAGTGATCGGCCACTACCCAAGGACTCCTCGGCTCCAAACTAGATCCTCTACCAGTTTAACCCAGTCAGCACCACCAGGACTTGAGGAGTGTCCACAGTGGGCTCCACTCGGAAGGATCATTTGCTGAGCTGCTGCCATCCGAGGGAAGTTACCAGGCAGCGGTCTTGCTTAAGCCTCAAGATGGTCAGTAACCTTGGGGCTGGGGAGGTGGCTCAGCGGGTAAGAGCACTTGCCCTGAAAGCCAGAGGACCTGAGTTCAGATCCACAGAATGCACATAAAGACCAGGCAAATGGCCGCGCCTGCGTATTAACCCCCAATGTAGGAGGATGAAGACAGATCCGGGGGGCTCATTGGCCAGCCAGCCTAGCTAAGCTAGCAAGCTTCAGGTTCAGTAAGAGATTCTGTCTCAAAATTAAGGCAAAGATAGGTACCCAACATCCTCCTCTGCCTTCTGTATGGATGTGCATGTGTCCCTGCGCGAGCGTGCGCGCGCGCGCGCACGTGCGCGCGCGCGCGCACACACACACACACACACACACACACACACTCACATACACACCCCACCACACATCAAGATTTCCAGTTGCTCTCTTCTCAGCGGCTGGCATAACCTAGCAGGGCATGCCTACTGTGTACCAGGCACTCTGCTAATCCCCCTATCTATTAACGAAAAGACAACGTATTTTGTGCTATTACGTAGCTCAGCTTCTAACAGAAAAGATGGATTTGGAACAAGTGACTCACTCATACATTAGAGACAAAATTCAAAATACTTTGCGAGTGTGTGGCAGCATGACAATATAGTTTGGGATGAGAATGGGGGATGAGCTGGTGATGGGTCACTGCTAAGGTTTGAGTGTGAAACGTCCCCCACAGGCGGCTCCTGTGCTCGAACACCTGGTCTCCAGCTGGGTGGCATTGTCTTGGGAGGTTGTGGAAACTTTCGGACTTTGGGACCAACAGGAAGATGAAGTAGGACAAGAAGGGAGGAGCCTGGGAGTTCAGGCAGGTTCTACTTCTGGCCTGAGCACTCTACTTTCCAGTCCACTGAGAAGTGAGCAAGCGGCCAGCCACATGCTCCACCTGCCATGGATGGGGGAGCCTTCCACACCTTACCTTCCCACCATGACGGACCAAATCCCCTGAACCGTGAACCAGAACTAGCTCTGCCTTCCTTACGCTGTTTCCTGTCAGGTATTCGTCATAGTCATCAGAAAAAATAACCGTGGCAAGTCTTCTTATCCTTCACTTGTTCTACAGTCAATTAATAACTTCCAATTTGGGTACTTTTTAAAATTTAGCACACAGAGTGTTAGGTTTCATTATGAATCTTGTCAATTCTATCTCTGAAACCTCACTCTTTCATTGGTTTCTCGTCCCTCTGCTGGTACCACCCCAACTTTGTCTGGGTCACTGAGTCTCTTCCATGTCTCTCTGCCTCTAGATTGTAAGCCTCCCTCTCAGACTCCATGAAGAAGCCAAAGAACCTTCTAAAAGGTGAACCTGATTTCAAAGGCTCCCTGGTAAACCATTTCCAGCACTTCCCAGTTGAGACTGGGTAAAATCTAAAGATCTAAAGCCTTTGGATAACTTGGAGGCCACATCAAAATTTCTCTTCTCTTCTTCAGTCTCAACTCTTCTCCACATTCCTTGTCTTTGTGCTCCAAGGGTGTTGACTAACTAGAGTTCTTCCCCTCATCTGCAGCCTCACTCATGCTTTCTCTCCTGCATGGAAAATTCCTCACTGGTCCGCTCACATTCCATATCAGTCCCTAATCCGCCTTCCTCAGAGAGCAGACCCAAAGAATCCAGGCACAAGGCCAGTTAGGTTTCCTAGGCAAATGTCACCTGATTTTCAAATATGGCAGGAACTTGAGCAGCCTTCTAAAGGCCATTATTAAGGTCAGAACTGAAGCGCAACCAATCAAAAGTGTCACTACACCTAAATAAATCTAGGAAACCGTATAAATAGACACTTTCTAATAGGACAGATCAAATGAGGTAATTTTGTAACTGCAACAATCAAACTACTTTATTTTGGTTCAAATCACTTATTTTGTTTCAGCATTCTTCTTCTAAGTATTTCTTTGATGCCGGGTGGTAGTGTCACAGCTGGGCAGTGATGGCGCATGCCTTTAATCCTAGCCCTTGGGAGGCAGAGGCAGGTGGATCTCTGTGAGTTTGAGGCCAGCCTGGTTTATAGAGCTAGTTCTAGAAAAGCTGAGGCTACACAGAGAAATCCTGTCTTAAACAAACCAAAAATAGATAAAGTATTTCTTTGACATTTTGCCATGGAATAGGACACCTCTTACAGTGGGGTATTCTACATTTGGAAATTGCTTCTTCCTCCAAGAGAAAGCCAAATTTTTATTTTGTTCACTTTTTAGATACTCTTTCAGACCCCTAATCAAGTGCAATTTTCTCTAGTAATCTTTCCTATACCGTGCCCCTCTGCATCTACGCGCCTGAGCTATGTATTTTGTTAAGACTCTTGGCTTTCATTATAGCAGTGATTACAGTGTGTTTGAATCTGCACTCAAGACCATTGTGTTTGCTTTGTAGTTCTTCAGAGAAAAATTGAGTAATTTTATAGCTAGATTAGGAGTGAAATTTTGCTAAGGGGCTGTGAAGTGATTGCATCACATTTTAAAAGAAAAAAATTACATTTATGAGTATTGAAAGTTTAGATTTTCCCCTTTCTATCTAATAATGTTCTGAATGTCTGAAGACATCCGTGAAAACAAAACCAGTATACTTGGGATGCTATGGTAACGAAAGTGGAAAGCCCTTTTCAAAAAATAAAATGCAGTTTGCTAGTAGCATTAATTTTCCAAGGCTGTGATTATAGGAAAACAAGATGGACAGAAACCGCAGATCCTAACGGGCCCAGATTCACCTAAATTAGCAAAAGATATCCAACTGTAATAACTCAGTTCCTTAAAGGTAGAAAAGGTAAAAACCATCCCCATTCCCCATTTTAACTTAGTTTTTCTTTTTCTCCCCCCCTATAAATTTTGTGACCCAAGTGGAAAGGTTTGCCAGGATGGGTGGGACCTCAAGAGACTGAGTCATTGTGGTTAGAGCCACAGCCTGCCAGGGAAAGCTGGCTTCAGTCTAGAGCTAGAGAATGCCGCTGCTGGTTTTGCGGGCATGTTCATGTGAAAGTCAGCGTTGTTGGGAATGGTAACCAGGGGAAGGCAGCGGAGGCCTCCTCTTGATTTTATAGCCAAAGACACCTACCCTTCTTCAGCTCTCTTATTTATAGTTGGGGCCATCCTGAGTCTGTATAAAGCCACACTGTACACACTCGCCAACGGACCTCTCTGAATGGTCCTCTCATTTCCCAAGAAACTTAGAGTCAGTGGCATCATTGCGGCGCTGTCACTTGAGAACTGTATAATTTGGGGCAAGTTGTTTCAACTTCGGTCTCTTCACTAGCATAATGGGTGTAATGTCTACCTCCTAAGCTCGAAAAATGAGCTGAAACTAGTTGAAACAACACATTACAGGTTATTACTTGCTAAGGGCACAATTCTCTTAATTAGTCACATCACAAAGTATTTTTAAAAGTCTCCATTTCTTTCCCTTCTTCCGTCTCTCTGATTTCATTATCTCCGGACTACAGTTTTCCACCACGCTCCCTCAGTTAATGAACCCATTCTCGCCTTCAAGTCAGCCCCTCATGATGGACACCGAGCCATGGCAGAAGAGTCACAGATCTAATGAGACGGTTGACCTGCGTTCAACAAATTTGTTGCTGAGCATTTATTGAGCACTTGTTGCATACTACATCATGCTAGATTCTGTAGATTGTCAGCGCGCAAACAGAAGCGGAATATGCTTTAGGGTTAGAGAAAGTATCCTAACAAACAAAAAGGAAAACATGATGCCTTAGCCAAAACTTGAAGGCTAAATGGGCTTTACCAGGTGGAGGAGGAGAGAAGGTCTTCCAGGCAGAGAAACCAACAGAAACAGAGACACGGGGGAATGAGACAGCTGTGCACCTCAAATGGTTCAGAATGAACGCAATGAATGCAAGAGATGATGTTACGATATGAAAGGAATTTCCCATATCGCTGGAAAAGTTTGATAGGATTCGAATCTGTGTCAGCTTTAATAGAGGAACTTGTGATTTCATTTCCGAGTGGGACCCTTCATTAGCATCTAACTTTTACTAACTGAGCTCCCCAACCTAGAAAATACTTCCTGTTTTAAGTCACATAAAAGGATTAGTGAGAACCTGGAAGGATGGCTCAGTAGTTGAGCACATACTGCTTTTCCAGAGGAGTGGAGTTCCATTCCCAACACCCACACTTCACGGCTCATAACCACCTGTGACTCCAGCTCCAGGGAGATTTAAAGCCTTTGGAGCTCCAGGGAAATTTAAAGCCTTTGGCTCTTTGGGCACAGAACACACACACACACACACACACGCACACGCACACGCACATGCACACACACGCACACATAATTAAACATAAATCATAAAAAAGTGGGAGTTGGAGAAATGGCTCAGAGGTTAAGAGCACTTGTTGCTCTTCTTGAGGACACAAGTTCAATTCCCAGCATCCACATAGCAGCTCAAAACTTTCTGTAACGCTAGTTCCAAGAGATCTGACAACTTCTTCTAGCCTCTGCAAGCAACAGGCACACACATGGTACAAAGACAAACATACAGACAAAATACCCAAACACATTAAATTAAAAACATTGTTTTAAAAAGAACAAATGTTTTCAGGCTCCTATTATAAGATATTAGGCTCGCCTCTACCCTGTTATTTAGTTTCCCATTTGTTCTTTTATTTATTTATTTACTTACTTATTTATTTATTTATTTTTGATTTTTTTTTGAGAGGGTTTCTCTGTGTAGCCCTTGCTATCCTGGAACTCATTCTGTAGAGCAGGTTGGCCTTGAACTCACAGAGATCTGCCTGCCTCTGCCTCCCAAGTGCTGGGATTAATGGCATATGCCACCACTGCCCCAGCTTAGGTCCTCATTTGTAAAGCGGGGTAGCACTCCTTTCACAGGGTTGTCGGGAGCATTAAATGAGATGATGCAGCATCATCTCAGTACAGACACATGGGAAATATGGTGATATATTATTTGTACTGAAATGTGATTTTATTTGTATGTTAATAAATAAAGTTGCCTGGGGGTCAGAGCTAATAGCAAGTCATTTAGCAGAAGTCTGGCAGTGGTAGCACATGCCCTTAATCCAATTACATGGCAGGCAGAGTCTGTGTGTTCAAGGACATAGCCAGCTTGGTGACACATGCCTTTAATCCAAGTACCAACCATAGAGACCTGGAGGTCTGTATAGACAGGCAGTGACAAAGAAGTCATGTGGTTGGGTTTAGAGCCAATGGGAAGGTAGAACAGTAAGTCAATAAAAAATACAGATACACAGGAAGTAGGTCTCTTTTCTCAGGGGAAGGACGGCAGCGGCTGGTAAGCTAAAGGCTATTTGCTAGTGCTCTGACCTCTTGGGCTTTTAACTCTTTATTTGGCTTTGTATTTCTTATTTAATAAGACTGTTTAGAATTACATCTACAGGGAAGTGATTCATAAACACTCACTTAGTGTTACCTCTGTTCTTCTCGAGCCTTCTGCACCCCAGAGACACGGGGCTAGGATGGGAGCCATGAGCACCAAGAAAGG
>CABHPH010161838.1:0-35261 GCA_902168325.1 Peromyscus nudipes | reverse complement strand
TGGAGAGAACGATACTTGTTTAAATGTCTTATAAGGGCATAATCAGACAATTTATAAGAAAAGCTTAATTCACTGCTCAAGTGTACACATCTGCAAAGGACAGAGACTCCTCCATTATGGAGACTCCAGGGTTGGGGAACCCCATTTATTACAGAGCAAAAAGATAACAAGGTTTAATGAGGAAGCCACTCATTCAAAACCACAAAGGAAGCACATCTGCTAAGCATTGCTCTCCTTTGTCATTGGAGGGGGCCAGCCTGACAAACACACGTAGTAGAGACTGAACTTACACACAGAGGGGGAGGCTGAGCAGTTCCTTTCTGAGCCCTCCAGAAGTCATTCTGCCCCCCAATCTAACCCACTCACTGCTGTGGACTGAGCATAGAGAGTGAACAAGCAGAAGAGAAAGCCACCGGCTTGTCCATTTCACTCCCTTTGTCACAGTTTTCTACCTTATCATCGATTGTCATTTTCCCAGACCAGTTCCGTTCTGGCTCCACAACACACCAGTGTTTACATTTTGGGTCTGCTGGATCTCACTTTGTGTCAGGCACAATTATGCGGGTGCATTGTCATGTGCAGTTTGAGCTCACTGAGAAGTTGCCTCTGGAGATGAGGTTGCTCCCTCGCCCACTTCAGACCCAAGCACGTTCATGCCAAGTATCTTCTAAAGGCCTTGCCTAGGATTAGCTGGGCCTCCCTAACTCTGTGACGGGGAGGGCAGAGAACAGCAAAACAGACCAAGAGTGAAAACGCTACGCCCTTGAGAGGAGCTAGAAGGCAAACCGTCTCCAACAGAGGTTACAGCTGTTTATCCCGTGTTATAAAACTCCCTACAGTAGGAAAGGGAAGCTAAAAATGTATCCATGGGGAATTCATACGTGGGAAGCCCATCTGTGGAGAGAAAGTTCAATCAGAAATTCCAGCTGATTGCCTCAGTCTCCCTAGTCAGTTTCTGCTGAATGTTTGAGCACCCGCGCTGATGATGGTATCTCTATCTGTTGCTATTTGTTCTTTTACTAGGAAGGCTCCTCCACTGTGCTCTGCCAGGGATCAGTATTGGGACTCTAGGACCACCTTAGAGTGGCTTCCCCAGTGGACTTTGGCTGGATGTTTTGAATACCCAATTTGATCATGTTTTGCTATCTATCTATCTATCTATCTATCTATCTATCTATCTATCTATCTATCTATCTATCATCTATCTATCTATCTATCTATCTATCTATCTATCTATCTATCTCACTTGCTGTTTTTCTCTTACTTTGGCTTGCTATGTACATAATAGATTCACTCATTCAAAAAAAAACAACTATGGCTGTCATAGATTGTGCTGGCTAGTTTTACGTCAACTTGACACAAGCTATAGTCATGTGAGAGGAGGGGACCTCATTTGAGAAAATGAGTCCAGAATGTGGGGCTGTAGGCAACCTTGTAGTGCATTTTCTTAATCAGAGATTAACGCAGGAGGGCCCAACCCATTATGGGTGGGGAATCCTGGGTTCCATAAGAAAGCAGATTAAACAAGCTATGAGGAACAAGCCAGTAAGCAGCACTCCCCCATGGCCTCTGCATTAGCTCCTGCCTCCAGGTCCCTGCCCTGTTGGAGTTCCTGTCCTGACTTCTTTCAGTGATGAACAGTGATGTGGAAGTGGAAGTGAAATAGACCCTTTCCTCCCCAGCTTGCCTTGTCATGGTGTTTCATCACAGCAATAGTGACCCTAAGATGTAATTTTCCATACATAACACTTTGAAATCACAGTAACTTTCCAGGTTACTCCCTAGAATTCTTACATCAGCAAACATTTTCAAAGGCATCACATTACTGTCAACTGCTATTTACTGAGCCAGTCCCTTTAATGCTTTCTTACTCAGGCTCTCCTTCCTTACCTCCCTCTGGCCCAGCCCCTTATGGACTCAATCTATGAATATACTTCTTCCTTTCCCCAAATTTCCCCTTTATATGGAATTTTATGCCTCCAACTAGAAAAGGTGAGCTCAGCTTTGGGTGCCTCAGTCAGCCTACAGTACCTGTAACAGGTGCCATTTAAGAGAAGGTCCTTCCTCAGTCCTTTAATAAGATTAGATGCAGGAACTCTGGATCTCAAAGTATGCGCCCTTATCACCAGAGAAGATATTGTTAGTAGTTATGTTGTTAGTGATGCAATGTCTGGTGCTGTGGGATGGTCTGTATGTCAAATGTGTTGCTCTGATTGGTCAATAAATAAAACACTGATTGGCCAGTAGCCAGGCAGGAAGTATAGGCGGGACTAACAGAGAGGAGAATTGAGAGAACAGGAAGGCAGAGGGAGACACTGCCAGCTGCCGCCATGACAAGCAGCATGTGAAGATGCCGGTAAGCTACGAGCCACGTGGCAAGGTATAGATTTATAGAAATGGATTAATTTAAGATGTAAGAACTAGATAGCTAGAAGCCTGAGCCATTAGGCCAAACAGTTTAAATAATATAAGCGTCTGTGTGTTTATTTTATAAGTGGTCTGTCGGACTGCTGGGGCTTGGCGGGACCCGGAGAGTAAACTCTCCAGCTACAGTCTAGACTTTCTAACACTGAAATGAAGAGCAGGGGCCGTATCACAGTCTTTTTGTTCAAATCGGGATGGATCCTGGCTGCTCAGCCCAAGCCTGTGTTCCTTTGACACTCTTGTCAAGGCCAAGAGGCATG
Source organism: Peromyscus nudipes (assembly GCA_902168325.1). Lineage (NCBI taxonomy): Eukaryota > Metazoa > Chordata > Mammalia > Rodentia > Cricetidae > Peromyscus > Peromyscus nudipes. The sequence goes on along the minus strand of CABHPH010161838.1, from coordinate 32,577 downwards.
AAGCCCTGTCTGCTCTCCCAGTTGGCACCTACCCATCCTTTATCCCAAGGCTATGGAACGCATGTTTTAAAACTTACAGAGCCGGGCAGTGGTGGCACATGCCTTTAATCCCAGCACTTGGGAGGCAGAGCCAGGCGGATCTCTGCAAGTTCGAGGTCAGCCTGGTCTACAGAGTGAGACCCAGGACAGGCACCAAAACTACACAGAGAAATCCTGTCTCAAAAAACAAAACAAACAAACAAAAAAACCTTACAGAACATGTTCTGATATTTCTTCCATTTTCAAGGTAAGGTACTAGGATGTGTCCTTACCCCTCAGCAATGTTTTCCTAACCAACAACTCCTCCGCGTTTTCCAGTCCTCCCACAGAGGTGCCTCGGATGTCCAAAATGGATATGAGTCTTTAAGGACAAACACGCATATGAGCACTTGATGAACCAGCAATTTAGTTTTCTATTTCTCTCTTAACACAACAGAGGATGAGGGTTTAAAATGCCTCTGGTTGGCCTCATATCTGACAGTGATTCTCAGATCACTGAGAAGTAAGAACTACTCCATCACGTAAGAGCTGAACTATAAAAGCAAAGGACTCTGGAGTTCTATTTGGAATGCAACTGACCCCACTAGTCCCCCAGCTCAGCCCCACCACATCCAGCCATTTATCCTATCAGTGGGTCTGACATCCTTCATTTCTGGGCTCCCCATTACCTCCCAACAAAAGGAGTGTGCCTAACACACTCTGCCTTTCCAAGGCACCCACACACCTCTGAGATGCTCTGCAGAAGCGCTCGCCCTTTGAGCAGCAGATGATCTGAACGGTGGGGGAAGGAGGGTGTAAGGTGTCTCCCCCTCCCCCCCACCCCTCCACCTCCCCGCTCCTATCACCATTATTGCCTATAGAAGTATCTGGAAGGATGCCAATGCAGTCCTAGGGAACATCTGTAATTACGAGTTGAGGAAGGACAGAGTAAACCCATGGTAACACAACTGCTTTTGAAAATGTAATTTCACTGTGTTGTATCCTAAGCTATCCCTTGCAGACTGAAAGGAAAACCCATTCATTTGAAGACCGATGTACAAGTACTCAAGTGAGGCCTGCTCCTTGGGTATCCCCCAGGGGGCACCAAAGACCTGTTTCTTTTTTTAGAACATGGGTGTAAAATATTCTGAGTGCCTCCTCTTGGATGGTTTAAATGCAGGTTCTTTTGTACAGACATCCTAGGATCAAGCTGGCTTACAGGGAGTTGGGAATCTGCACTGTGGCATCAGGTATTGCTCTTGGCCAAATCCAAGACTATGCTAGGTGTCTGAAGCAACTTTGCCTGATTCTTGTTGAAAAGCAAATGGCTTTGGTTGTGTTTCCTCCTAGAACAGACAGTATCTAGCTTTTTGGCATTGTCCAAGCTGGTAATAGAGAAAAGAATGCTAACTGGGAGCCCTGGGCTCACTATGTTGCAAGTCCAGCTTCTCTGTGTGTCATTTTACCTTCCTGAGTTTATCTGAGAAATGAAGGAGGAGGAAGATGACCAGTAAAACAGAATACATCAGTACAAGCAACTGATCTCCCATCAACCACGGGGCTCTAACAAATAGCTAACAGCATATGCTTAGGGCACATGCACTCTTGAAATGGCCACCATCATGACAACCAAACCCATAATCTGGTCTGTAGGTCATACTTTTATAAAATCCCGATTCCATATTTGTGTTTCTAATTGGGATATAGTTATCCACACATGTATCTCACCTTCTCAAAGTCTCGAAGAGCCTGGGTCTGCACCAGAGGGGGCTTCTCAAATGCTCTCAGTGAGTGTGTCTGCCCGAAGGGGATCTTCTCACCATTTCTCCAGGCCTGTGACTGAACCGGAGGGCCCCGATCTTTAGTGTCACTGAGAAAAGCTGTCAATGAAACAAAACAATAAGAAAACGAGTGTATATAATAAAGGCAGCATGGCTGTTCTAACTGGCACATTCCAGCAGAATTTCCTTTTCTGTGAAATATGAACCAATTGTAGGTCACATAGAAAGGATTCACACACACAATAACCTTTGTGGAGTTTATTACCTATGGTCTCTGGTGAACACTGAGACATGGCTTGTGTCCATGCCTCTTTGTAACATGAGGGCCATCCTCCTCCACCCAAGTTGGCCAAGTGACTTGTGCTGGCCAACAAAACACATAAAGATGACACTATGTGTGTCAGGCGATGAGGCCTCCAACTCCGCTTTTCTGCTCTCGGCTTTTTAGCACCTCGCCATTCATCTTGTCACAAAGTCGGGCTTCCAGAGCAGCGACATGTGAACAGATAAGGAATTGGTGCCCCAATCAAACATGACACATGAGGACCAGAGATGGGGACACAGTGCTGTGGATGATTGATTGATAAATAAAACACTGATTGGCCAGTAGTCAGGCAGGAAGTATAGGCGGGACTAGCGGAGAGGAGAACTGAGAGAACAGGAAGGCGGAGGGGAGGAGAAGCCAGCCTGCCGTCCAGGGAGCATCATGTAGAGGCAGCAGGTAAAGCAATGGAACACGTGGCGACATATAGATGAACAGAAATGGGCTGAGTATAAGAGTAAGAGCTAGACAATGGTAGGCCTGAGCTAATGGCCGAGCAGTTTATAAGTAATATAAGTCTCTGTGTGCTTACTTGGTTGGGTCTGAGCGGCTGTGGGACTGGCGGGTGAGAGAGATTTGTCCTGACTGTGGGCCAGGCAGGAAAACTCTAGCTGCAATGTTGACCCTCTTTTGTTGGTGTACTAAAAATGTTCCTAAGTAAATGTGATTTTTGAATTCAGAATTGTGGGGAGAATGGTTGCTTTCCCATTAAATGACGTCACATAGGCTACCAAGTGGAGGTGCCAATGATACAACAGAAGGAAGCCATACAGCAGTGAGATGGATGGGGTAGGGTTGACAAGGTGCGCTGAGCCTCTGCAGCTGGACTCAGATCCAGACTTACTGCAGATTGTGCAATTTTAAGCAGATATCTTGATTTTTCTAAGTCTTACTGCCTCTGTGCACATGGGGATAATGACACTTTCACAGAAATCTCACACTGAAGACAGAAAACAACTAATGGGAGCAGTCCATCAAATGCCTGTCAGTAGTAGGCATTTTGAACATTCCTTTTCAGTATTTGTCCTGGTTCTTAGATCTTTGGCTCAAAATGTAGGGCCTAGACACCCAAAATGTTAAATATGGTACCCTGGGAACATCTGAACTGAATATACACAGTTGAATATCAATGTGTATGTGTGTATGTGTGTGCACATGTGTGTGGAAGCCAGAGGTCAACCTTGGGTAGTGTTTCTCAGGCATCACCCATCTTGTATTTTGAGACATGGTCTCTCAATGTTCTGAAACTCCCAAGCAGGCCAGGATCTTCCTGTCTCTGCCTCTCCTGCACTGGGATTCCAAGTGAACACCAGCAAGCACTCTGACTGAGCAGCCTCCTCAGCCACTTGGATACCAAGCTTAGGGGATGCTGAAGTCTTTAATGTATTCAAATTAAGACCTGATTTCTACATGGAACACATGAACCATTAAAGAAAAAAAAAGGCAAAACACTTAGCAAGTGAATGAAATCCTCAGATTGGGGGCAAGTCTTTGAGAAAGATGTTTCCCAAAAGAAATCTGTCTCAGCCAGACTCCAAACATAAGCAGAGTATGCTTTCTCTTATATGCAGACCCTATGTGCTTACTCTTCATATGTATTTATGAGTGAGTATAGGTTCCGAAACTAGGAAAGAGACTGTGAAAGAAGGGGAAGATCTTTGAGTGGGGAGGGGGGTAGGTGGGTCTTAGCAGCATGTGTGTGGCATGAAGGTGGAATTGGGGCCTCTAGAAGATGACGGGGCAGGCTGGGGCGGGGCAGGAGGACAAGGGAGGAGATGAAGCAAAGGCAAAGTATGCAAAAAAAATTTTTGCATAGAACACCTTACTTCAGATATGTTTTTTAAAGATTAAAAAAGAGCTGGTATGGTGGCACACACTGTTAATCCCAACACTAGGGAGACAGAGGCAGGCAGATCTCTGAGTTCAAGGCCAGCCTGGCCTACAGAGACAGTTCCAAGACAACAAGGGTTACATAAAGAAACTCTGTCTTGAAGGAGAGAGAGAGAGAGAGAGAGAGAGAGAGAGAGAGAGAGAGAGAGAGAGAGAGATCTGTACTTTGATTTTATAATTGCGGTATCCCTGACTGGCATGTGTGCAGGAGTGTGTGTGTGCTATAATTATGACCGCATTAATAGGAATAGTAAACAAGATATAGGAAGTGCTTATTTCTAGACAAGAAGTTTGACCATTTAATCTTACCTCTGAGAGTGACATCATTACTATACCCATTTTAATGGGGCATTGGGGTAGAGATGTCATTTTGATGGCAGAATTTATCTTACTCATTTTCAAGTGGCTTTAATCTTGCAACGCTAGCCTTATTTAAAGTGTGAAGAATTCACAGAAGTACTTGTGCTATGACTGATTGTACTGTGCTGCCTCCTAGCACATATTATCACATACAGTGTAAGATTCCCCACTGGGGAATTCCAACTAGGGAATTATATACTGCGCTGGTGTGTGCAAATTTGGAAATTCATAAAACTTTGAGGAGACTCCCATTAGGAGCCAGAAGGGCGCTGACTCAAGGGACTAGATTTGGGGGAATGGCAGGAAACAGTGACATGAAAGGGCATGACCCATGGCATCCTTACCTGCTGCACTACTTGTTCTGGGTACCATCTCCCCATCATCTTCTCCAAAATAACGTCTGTGGGAAAAAAAAAAAACATACATTAATTCATGAGTTACACATCACGTATTCCTGAGGTACATCTGTGTGTTCTCACCCATTTCTTCACTGCTACCCACTAAACTCTGACATGTATTAACTGCTCTTGTGGTCAACGCTGGCAAGAGCATAGAGAACGTAACTAGTATGAGGGCACAGTGAAAGGGACCTTTAGAGCCACGTAAGGAGGATGTCAACCAGATGAAGAGTGGGAACAAAAGAATATTCTATCAGGAGGCAACAGCAAGGGTCCAAAGTCAAGAAGGTCCCTGACGTGTTAGAGGAGCCAATATATGGAGCCAATCTGCAACTAGACCAAGCTGAACCTTCTTAGAGAATAAATAATAACAAAGGATAGAATACTTAGATTTTAAATGGAGTGTCTGGGTGCCGAGTGAGGCTATGTGGAGTGAGAAAAAGAGAGAATGGTGTTCTAATTCGTTCTAATGATGTTGTGATAGATAATATGACCAAAAATAATTTGGGGAGGAAAGGGTTTATTTCAGCTTATACTCCCAGGTAACAGTCCATCCCCCAGGGAATTCAGGAAGGAACTCAAGCCAGGAAACTTGGAGCAGAAACCATAGAGGAAGGCTGTTTGCTGGCTGGCTGGCTCCTTTTGCTCTGGCTTGTGTTCAGCCAGCCTTATTTTATAACTCAAACCACCTGCCTAGGGGTGGAACCACCCACAGTGGGCTGAACGGTTCCACATCGATCAACAATCAGGACAATTCCCAACAGTCACCGCCACAGGCCCATCTGATCTGAGACTTGCTCTTCCGAGGTGATTCTTAGATGTGTCAAGTTGATGATGAAAACTAGCCAAGGGCATACAGGGGGCTTCTATATCTCAAGTAAGAAGATGTGGGGGGTGGGGATGACAGTAGAGAAGGAAGTAAAAACTTTAAAGAGAGCAGGATCGACACCATGGGGGCTGGGCATATAGCTGAATTGGTAAAGTGCTTGGCTAGCACGTATGAAATCCTGGATTTGCTCCCAGCACCCCTGAGCAAATCGTGGTGGCTCCGGCCTGTAAGCACACACTTAGAAGGTAGCAGCAGGAGGGTTAAAAGTACAAGGCTATCTCCAACTGCGTAGTAAGTTCAAGGCAAACCTGGGCTATGTAGCTTCCTACTTCAAATAAAGAAAAGAAAAATTGACACAAAAATTTTTGAAAAGTTAAATCCATTCATGGAAATGTTAGTAATGGCGTGATCCAGGAGCCAGGGCTTTATCTGCAAAGCACAGACAAGCACTACCATCCTTTAGACAGAGAGGGCGAAGATCACAGAGATCAGTCAATAAGTACTTGCCAAACACCTACATGTCATTAGCTGCTGTGTTTTGTTTGAGTTTTTGATTTGGGGTACTTTAGGCAGTGCTAGAGATTGAGCCCAGGGCCTCCTGCCTATGTCAGTACCCCCATCCCTCTGAAAGGAACCTGGGCCTCACGCATGCTCGACCAATAGACCAAATGCACAGCCTAGCAGCAATGTTTTAAACAAAAAATTGTACTAGTAATAATAATGATAATGATAATAATAATAACAATCAACCAGTAATGATGATGATGATGATCCAAAGGGCCAGGGATGTAGCCTGGGAACAGAGCTCTCATCTAGCATGAGAAGAGCCTAGGTACTGTTTGAAGCTTCCCAAATGTAGCAGTGAGTAAAACAGGCAAAAATATCTCTGTAGTCATGGGACGTACAGTTGGAGAAAACAACTCAATTCTATGGAACGTGGGCACAAGATCTATGAAAGGGTGAGCGTATAAACTGAGGGCATGACCGTTCTGAGGTATGGTTGAGGGGTGGGTTTTTATTGTCAATATGAGGGAGAGTACAGCCAGAGGAAGGGTCCAGAACAGAGAGAGAGAGTAAAAAGAAAATGATAGGCTAAAACATGGCCAGCAGACTGGGGAGGAGGAGAGCGAGAGAGGAAGACAAAGAGAGGGGGGCCAAGAGAGAGGGGGCCGAGAGAGCACATAGCTAAAATCATAGGTTATTAGAGAATGAGAAACTGAGGAGTTGATGAGCTGAAGAAGTTTAGGGCAGAGGGTGAGGTGAGAAGAGCTGAGAAAAGCCACTGGTACTGAGAGAGCATGGAGGCCAACATGTGCTTTGGTATGTTAATAGGCACCCCAGATAGCCATTTGTCCTTCTTGACAGTGATAAGAACATGGCTCCTTTGGTAGAGGGGAACTGAAAGGGCCCTGGAATTTGGGGGAGTGGAGTTTCCTTTGGACCTGACAGTGAGGGGACAGAGAAAGTGAATATAGGGAAGGGACAGAGGTACGCAGAGGCAGGGGACTGCAGTTTTGTGGACAAGACTGCTCCATGGAATGATGGGTAGCTATGGGGGTATGTGAGAAAAGACTCCTCTAAGCTGACAGCATCAAATGTAAAGGCCCCATGAGGGAGCAACTAGAATGCCGAACAGCAAGGAGGCCAGTGTGCTGAGCAGAGTGAGGGGAGGGGGCTGCGTAGGGGGCAAAGACTGGAAAAAGCCTTTCAGGACACTCAAAGGCATTTAGCTACTGCGGTTTTATGAATCAGAAAGATGACCGGAGTGGCTAATGGTTTTAAATGGCTGCTGGCTACTGTTTTGACAGACTGGGTGGGCACACACGTAAGGCGGGGACAGAGATGGCTATAATTACTCTGCAGAGAGATGCTTTGTTGTTGAACTTATTTATCCTTTAAGCTTTTGGGTCTCCCCAGACAGTGGTGACCAAAAAGAACTCTGCAGACAATGCTTTATAGGGCTTCTCCTTTCAAAAGCCAGACAACAGTCACAGGGAGGGGGAGGGGAATCTGGCATTTATTTGGAAATTGATGTTTGCCTCAGGGATGGAGTCATATAAATCTTCACTCTGTTAACCAGATGGACATGAAAGTATTGGACATGACACATTTGGAATGCACACAATGGGCAATTCGTTATTAACCAAAAGTAGATCACCAGCTTCCATCTCCCTGGCCCTCTGCCCTTCCTTCATCCTTATTGAAAAGTCTTCCTGTGAGTGAGCCACATCATGGAAGAAAAGAGTGCAGGTACCACTTATAGACTCCCTCCTGTCGAAGTGAGGGAGTAGATGTCAAAACTACTCAGCAGAATAATGGCTTGAAATATGTGTGAGGGAAAATTTATAGTTATCTGTGCTGCTCTCCGAGCATGCGTGCTCAGTCCACAAAGGTGGTTGCCCATCTGCCTTCAGAAGCACAGTCAACCCTCGGGCTAAATCTACCCATCCAACATTGTTTTATTCCATCCACACCCGGGTGACCCACTTCTACACTCCCTTGAAAAATAAGAGGGTCTATCTCTTCACACAGGGATAGATGCCCCCCTTTAAATAGAACAGACAAGTCTTTTCCAGCTTACCACAGTCCTGCTCCTTCCTACCTGGTTCCCTCACATGTTCCTGAGGCTGGTGCCCTGGTACAGACAAGTGCAGACAGAGTTTCGCTTCTGCTTTAAAACACAGGAGAAATCTCTCAGCTCCGACACACAAGCCATTAACGTGTGTGGGACGCTGCTAGCTTGCTTGTGTATCACGTTTACCTCTCCAAGCTTTTATCGCCTCAGATATTCACACAAGCAGAATATGAGATTCTATTTCCTTATATGAATTACAGATTCTATTGTCAGAGTTTAAATCTGGAATGCCCCACTCTGCCCCCCTTCCCCCGCACGCGCACGGCAAAGGCTCCAGTGAGTGGTGGGACCAGAAGGTGACAGACACTCTAGGAGGTGTGACTTTGGTTAAAGAAGTAGGTCGCTCAGCATATATCTTGTTCCCCATCCCTCCTTCACTCTTTCCTGATTCCTGGCCACCAAGAGGGAGGCGGGTGTTCCTCTCTGACACCCTCATTCTGTGATGTTCTGCTTCACTGGAGGGCCACGGTGGAGCCAGTGACCATAGGCGAAACCTCAGATCAGTGAACCCAGATAAGTCTTTCCATTTCCAAGCTGTTGGTCTAGCATTTTGTCACAGGGATAGAACACTGACTAAGACAAACTGTAACAACAAAACTCATCTGCCCGCTCTCCAGGGATCTAAGGTTCTTTCCAGACATGGCCTTGCTCAATCCTTCTTGCTCAGCAGAGTCCGGTTTACAGAGCAGAGGCAGGTTGGAACAACGCGGCGCATCAGCCCTCCCCTTCCCCCACCCACACGTGCCGCTCCACTTGCTGCCTGCCTGTGTGGATCGATAACCAAAAGGATGGAAAGGTCAGTTTAGACAGGACTGAGTTAAAAGGCATACTTGTAATCTCTCAGGAGAGTTTTTAAAAATCACTTTAGCTCTATTAACAGCTCAAGTTCTCTCTCTTAATGCCAGACGGTAGGCACTCACCACTGCTGGAAAAGGTTGGGAAGGAACGTGATGCTTCCCAAGGGAAGGAAGGAGCCCGTAGGGCAGAAACACTGAGTATGTGTCCAGAGGATTGCCATTTGTGACGTCTGATAAACCTGAGTGCAAAGAGGATTGAGGGAGAGTAGACACAGACGCCAAGCCTGTACACACACACACACACACACACACACACACACACACACACACACACGCCAAATGATAAGATACACAGGTATATTCTTCAGTTTTAGCCAAGACCGAAAAAAATATGAGTATCCCTTGTCCTAGTTTCTCAAATTGAACTGTATTTAGATTTAAAAACAAAACAAAACAAGTCCACGAGTGACTCCGGTTCAGCTAGCATGCTGTTCCCCAGGCCACGGATAGCTCTCCCACACAGATATCTGTATATAATCATTCCCCCAAGATGCTTTATCTTTTAAAAAGGAATTTCCTGTATAAACGAGGGCTAGCCGTCACCTTTCTCTTTCCCTGACATTATTATTCTGTCAGTAACAAAATGATTCCACGAAAATCATGTGTGCTGGTGACCTTGCCAAGACAATGTTCTGTTTAACTGAAAGAAGCGAGATTCTCCAAGCACAGCCTACTCACAGGCTGCCCACTTGCTTGATTTCTGCATGCCATCTCACCCGTATTTTCTTGGTCAGCTGATAAGTAACGGGTATGATATTAAATTCAAGCAACACATTGATACTTCATATCCTATATCGCTGGCTTTTCCTGTAGTTTTCCAAGGTGATTAGGTTGGGAATTGTCAGAACGTAATTGCTACTCTCTGGAAACCATCTGCCACCCCCTGTCACTCTAATGCTGTTAGACTGACTGATGGCTCTTTCCAGTCATTTCTGGGAATGGTAGTTTCATTTACTCCAAGGAATACCCAGGACACTCAAGTATGCTTTGCTTGAACACAGCTCCTTTGAAGATCCAGCACTGCCTTGGCCCACTAGCCTAGTTTCTCATGATACCAGGGAGCAGGGCCTAGGCTCCTTCCTCCATAGCAAAGAGCAACAGCACGGTGGAACCTGCTGGGCGGTATTTCCTACAGGGCAGATAGAATCTATTTTGCAAACTACGCTCTTGGTACCATCGTCTTCTAATCCCATCAACTGAATTTTTAGAGGGAGAGGAGTCAGGAATCAGTTACCCATCAGCTTCAACAATTAGTCCCTTAATACGTGAGATAATTATATCTTAGAACCAAGACTGTGTCCCAGACCACTTGGAAGTGGTTGATGGCAGTCCAGGTGCCACCATTTTCTTTTCTTCAGTCTTACCTGCTAGAATAATTAACCTAGGGTTGTGTTCTCTTCGCATATGAAGGGAAAACTCTCCCAAATGTGGTTATTCTCAAGCTCCTTCCCCAGACCACAGGCTTGGAGAGTTCTGAGGACCACCCTGGGCCCCACCCCACCATTTACCACCACCTTGCTTAGCATCTCCAAACTGAAGTTCAAGGCTAGGCTTTCTACTTTTTTTCCAGTTTGTTCCTATAAACAAATTTCAGAAGCAGAAGAGTAATATGTTTGAGCGGTATGTACAATAGAAACCTGGGACTTGATTGCGATTGCTGTTCCTTACAGGAACCTGTGTGTGCATTGGTGTGTATGTTCGGGTATGAATGGCTTATGTACATGTGTGTGCATGCATATGGGGGGCAGAGTTCAATATCAGATGTTTCCTCTATTTCTTTCCATCTTTTTGGGAGGAGGGGCGGCTAGAGAGCAGGGTCTCTCATTGAAACTGGAGCTTGCTGGTTTGTTTAGCGATACTGCCTGGCTAGGAAGTCCCAGGAATCCTCCTGTCTCTGCCCGTCCAGCTGGAATTACAGGTACATGGCATGCCTCCACACGCGGCTTTTACATGAGTGTTGGAGACTGGCCTAAGGTCCTCATGGTCGCCCAGCAAACACTCTACCAATGGAACCACCTCCTCAGCCCTGTTTGTAGAGACTCCAGATTTATAAACATTTATGGAGAAGCTCTTTTCATGCAAGGCACTGGAAATAAAGAAGAAACCATGGCTCTTGTCATCTCACAGTAGATTCTGAGAGGAAGGCACATGGTTCAAAGAGGTAACTGTGAGAATAATGTATTTAAAGGAATTTCAGAACATAGATGAGGCCGTCATATAGACTTCACAGAGATGGAAAGCAGAGAACATTGATGGAGTTTAGGTCTTAAAGGACAGCTGTAAGTACACAAGGCAACAGGAGAAAGGTCTAAAAACAGGAAATTGAACGGTGTTGTCTCCCCAGTCTAGTTACAAATGGCTCTCTAGGGTTCATTCCCCATCCATGTTACCTTTTTTTCCCCAAACTCTCTCAGACGGGAACATTAACAGAAACCAAAGGCAGAAAGCACTTCATGTCTCTCCTCACACAGGACATCTTTACCTGACCACTTCAAGCATTGTTAGGATTTGGATCTCAATGGCCTGAGAAAGATCAATGTGCTAAATTAGCGTTGGTCACCAGCATGTGGCACTATTGGGAGGTGGTGGAATCTCTGGGAGGTGGGGCCTGGTGGACGGGAGCAGTTATCACGTGTGCTGTTGATGGGGACGGTAAGTCCTCACTTTCCTCTCTCTTTGCTTCGTAGACACCACACAGTGAGCAACTTTTCTCTACCACATACTACTGCTGTCACCACAGGCCTCAAGCTCCACAGAACCACAGATTGAAATTGCTGAAGCTGGAGCCAAAATAGCCCTTCCCTTTAAAAAGGCTGTTTAGCTCAGATATGCTGTTACCACAATGCAAAGGGACTAAGTGGGGTCAGTGGTGTGGCAACATCTGATGATGTGACTCAGAAGTCTCGGAGCGATTCTCATGAGAGCTCAGATCAGAATCACGATGGGAGTGCAGTCAGTAAGGGGAGGGCTGGTGAGGCTCCAGGTGGAGGTAAAAACTACTGGGATTAGAGACCATCCACACCATGCTCTGTCAAATAACACGCCTGCATTTTATCAATGCCCTGAGACTCTGTGGGAGGCTGAGTTTAAAGATTCCATTTACTTGGTGGGTAAATTTCAAGGCAATGCAGCATTCATGCTGTGGCCTGGGTATTGCCGGCTGCTTTTACCAAGGTTTACAGCGTGACCTGGGGACCATAAAAACAACTCAGAAAGATCTGAAACTTTTGTAGTTGTCTGGAGAAAGGACACAGTTAAAGGCAGAAAGTGTTCCTGAAACTGTAAGTCAAACTTCTTGCTTTGAAGTTGATTCATCCCAGGGATTTTTTTTTAATATAGTGGCAAATATCCACTGTAAACTTTGAAAAATCATTTAGTAATACTGTCAGTAAGAAAGGATCAGCATAATATTTGTACTACTGTAAAAATGCCTATAAACACAAACTAGGAAACATGGCTTAGAGAAAGGTTGGAGGTTGAGGGTGAGGGAATTAAAAAAAATACGCACACAAGTGTCTTTAGTCACTGTCTTCACATTACTGTGAAGAAACATCACAACCATGGCAGCTCTTATAAAGGGAAACATTTAACTAGGGCTGGCTTACAGTTCAGAGGCTCAGGGTGAGGCTCAGGGTGGGTTTTTAGACAGAGGCTTCTGGTGTGACAGGAAATTTGCTGCTTACTAAGGTCTCCACAGTATTTAGACATCAAACCAAACATCTCTTCTGTCCTGCTTTCCACATTCTTCTTTTCCCCCCAGTTCATTTTATTTTATTATATATACAGTGTTCTGTCTGCATGTGTGCCTGCAGGCCAGAGGAGGGCACCAGATCTCATTATAGACAGTTGTGAACCACAATGTGGTTGCTGGGAATTGAACTGAGGTCCTCTGGAAGAGCAGTCAATACTCTTAATCTTTGAGCCATCTCTCCAGCCTACTTTCCATGTTCTTAAGGCTTAAGCCTCCTTTGAGGGGCAAGAGAGAGAGTTCAGTAGTTAAGAGCAGTTGTTGCTCTTCCAGAGGAACCAGGTTCATTTCCCAGAACTTACATAGTGGCTCACAACTATCTATGACTCCATTTCCAGGGGGTCTCAAGCCCCCATCTGACCCCCATGGGCACCATTCATGCAGGCAAAACATTTATAAACATAAAATAAAATAAAATAAAATCTAAAAAGAGTCTCCTTTGATATAACTTGCTAGATTCTGTCTGGTTCAAGTGAAAGGAATTTTCTAAAGGTCAATTTTTCATATTTTTATTTATATCTACATCCTAATCTGTCAAATACAAAATGCCTAGAAGGAAAAATAATCTGTGGCCTGGGTTTGTTTTTTAACATATGTGAGGTTCTGGCCCTGATGATTTATAAATGACAGGATTTCACAAATAACGTCACCTTGACAATGCAGACATCTACAGGTAATAGTTTTTCTTTTTAACTGCCTGTGCATAGTTTTCCAAAGCAATGCATTTTCTTACACTGCAACGCTGCTCAATGACCATGATAATTACTATGGTGAACCATCACACCTATCACCAATGCTGCCTCCCAGTTTATGGAATGAATGTCTCATATTTCCCAGGCACTATTCAATCATATCCTGTAAACTAGACAGCCTTACTCTGGTTCTACAAGTGAGGAAGAGGCCTGGAAAATGAGATGCTTCATACAACATCACACTGGAGCATGAACTTGAAAACTGAATTGGTATGACTCCGGGCCTTTAAAAATTATCTAATATAAACATTCCATTTTCAATTATGTGTATACCTGTGTATCTGTGCGTGTGTTTGTGTACATGAGTGTAATTGCCCATGGAGGCCAGAAGAGGGCATCAGATCCCCTGGATCTAGAATTACAAGTGGTTGTGAGCCACCCAATACAGGTAATGGAATCTAAACTTGGGTTCTTTGAAAGAACAGCAAGTGCTCTTAACCACTAAGCCATCTCTTCAACACCTCCAGATCTTTTTTCTGTCCATATATACCCTATTTATATCCATGCATAAACGCTTCCTTTGTGCCTGCCTTAAGTCCAGGGATATGCATTCTGAGAAACTAAGAGAAAGACAAGGTGAACTACCTGCTGTGCCCAGAAGATACAATGGGAGATTCAAAATAAATTTGTTTCTTGGGATAATTTATCCGTGAAAGACAGCCCACACTTGCATGTGGGAAAACTGGTCTAACAGACGCTGTATGAAATCCTGAAAGAGAGGTGCTGAGAACATCTTATACAAGTCTTATCCTGGAAAGTGTTTCTAACCAAATGTCTTGAGTATCTTCCCCAAGCCCTGTGATGATAACACCAGGGCTTGTCCTGTACAGTCCAAGGCAATGAGCTAAAAGGCACAAAAGATGATGGAAACAGACTTAATCAAAGTGGAAAGGCCATTGGTGGACATCATCTGAGACCACATCTCAGGCCCCCTTTCCACTTGTCAAGAGAGAAGCAAGTATATCTTCTATGCTTCAAATGTTGCAGCTACTGCTACCCCACAGTTCGGCACAGGAATCACAAAAAGGCACATGCAAATGCAAATAGGTTAGAGGCCACAGATACAGAGCACGGGACTGTTGTAAAATAAACTCAGTGAGGTCATCACTTTTCTCATCTCGGGACCCATCATTATAATCTCTGCAAGTGAGGATGATGAACTGGCAAAGCCCCTCAGAACACGCAGCACATTATTAAGAGCGCCCCAACACGCTGGAGCGTGGACTGACTTGCACGGACTCAGAAGCAGCCACTTCTCCCCAGCACAGCTTGCATTTAGACCCTTCACTTCATACAGTCTATCCATGAAAGTGCCCACGACCAAATGCATCTTTGGGAGGCAGACTCTGGAGCGCTCACCAGCAGCTACAATGAGTTACAGGCATCATTTCCAGCCAGCATGGCTGCATATCTCTCTTTGCCTCTCTGTCTGTCTGCCTCTCTGTCTGTCTGTCTCTCTGTTTCTGTCTCTGTCTGTCTCTGTCTCTCTGTCTCTGTCTCTCTGTCTCTGTCTCTGTCTCTCTCTGTCTCTGTCTCTCTGTCTCTCTGTCTCTCTGTCTCTCTGTCTCTCTCTCTCTCTCTCTCTCTCTCTCTCCCACACACACACACACACACTCCCCCCACCACATCTGTCTATCTCACTAAGCCTTTCTCCCTTAAGAAAACTATTTTTTTTTTCATGTTGCCACCTGTTACAGTTCGGAGAAGTGATTTAAGATTGTAGGAGGTATAGGCAGTTCAGGTGATTATTCTCCTCACTTGCCCTTATAAGGTCATCAGACATCCAACTATCTAGTAAGTTCCCTCTGACCTCCTTGAATCAACAAGGTGACAGGTGAGACATTGGTACATCTCTGGAAAGATGCATGAAAACCGCCTGCTTTGGCTTTGGCCAGATCACCAGGGGATGCATGGTGTCTCTGCACACTTCCAGAACCTGTCTTTTGATATCTACTTTGGATCCTGCCAGTGCATTCTGTGGTCCTCCGTTTTCATTCATGACTAACATTCCCAGGGCCTGGGCTATGCAAAGACATTGTCTCAATCCACCTACAGTGCTACACTGGGTATCAAGAGATTCGTTAGTTTTTGAGTCATATATATTTCATTGTTTGATTTCTGTTTATCTTCAATGGCTTTTAAAGAGCTACTTGTTCCTTATGGAATTTTTTTTTAATTAAAGAAAGGCAAAAATAATTTCTTGAATGTCACTACGTATAGACCACATTAAAAAAGATTTTTATATTTCTACTTTTAATTGTTCTTCAGTTCTGCTTGTGTGAATTCTGTAAATGAGAAATCATATTGAGCAGATGATCTCCACTTTGCTTTTAATTTTCCATTTGTATGAGTGCATGCATGTGTGCACCTGTGTGTGCACATTCATCCATACGTGTGTGTGTGTGTGTGTGTGTGTGTACCGTGGCACACATGTGGAGATCAGCAGACAACCTGCAGGAGCTGGATCCCTCCTGCCACCATGGATTCTAAAAATAGAACTGAGGTCATCAGGCTGAGCAGCAAATGCCCCTCTCCACCCTCTGAGCCACCTCTCCTGACCTCGCTTTTATTTTCATAATATTAAAATAAAAGGTTGTAAATAAAGAGGGGCTGGAGAGGTGACTCAGCAACCAACAATACTTGCTGTTCTTCCGGAGGACTCAGATTCAATTCCCAACAGCCTCACAACCATCTGTAATCCCAGTTCCAGGGGATCTGACACCCTCTTCTGGCCTCCACGAACACCAGGCGCTCATGGTGCACAGACACACATGTGGGCAAAACAGCCATGTACAGAAAATAAGGTGTTTTGTGTTTTTTAAAACAATGTTGTAAGGGATGTTGTTTCACAGGAAAAGTCCAGGAAAGTGGGAATAGGGAGGAAGCAAATGGGAAGAGGAGGGGAAAATTATAGATTAGTCTGAAACTACAAAGACTAAATCTAGCATCTGCTATCCCCATACGGCTTGATAAAGTACTAAGACAAAGCTTACAGACTTCTATGGGATTCCAAAATTTACCAAGGCTTATGGCTGTTAAGGTACTTAGGTTCTAAAATAGTGCTGAGAAAATGATTTTAACAGTCAGTTCTGAGTGTAGACCCCACAGAGAGAATAAAGAGCAGATAGCCCGGGTGATAAGGGAAAACCAGGAGCTGAAATAAACAGTAAGGTAAACCCAGTGTTCAGAGAGACAGTGAAGTCAGGGGCTTAGGGGTGTCAGGGAAGACATCCTCACGGTTGAGATCTTTCTTTCTTTCTTTCTTTCTTTCTTTCTTTCTTTCTTTCTTTCTTTCTTTCTTTCTTTCTTTCTTTCTTTCTTTCTTTCTGTTTTTGGTGTTCGGGATTCTTAAAGAGAGAATATGGGTTAAGGATGAGCCACGAGGGACGCCAGTGTTTGCAGGATGCTCAAGCAAATTCAAGTTAAGAACTGTGATGGAAGAACCTTGAAGTAAGAGTGTGCCGGGGGGCCATACCAGAGTGTCCACATCATTCACCGTCAGGTACCCAGCACTAAAGAAATATATAGCATAGCACAAACTGCACACGCTTCTTATCAATGGCATTCAGCTTCAATGTACAATGGTACCAGGTTTTGCTAACCTGTTGCGCCCATGTATAATATGGCAATACCCAGCAGACACATCAGCCTTCCAGAGGATGCTATCTGGAGAATTCTTAACTGAAGATCTACTGAAGACTTGGGCACAAACAACTAGTCCGTCATCCAATCACATTCCATGGAAAATACAGAATAAACCGACCAGATTCAAAGTGTAACAGAACAAGCAGATCTGGCTATAGAAAACACCAAGAACTTGCTTCTAAAAATAATTTCCAGAGGAGGCAATGACGAAGCTAACCACAGAAGGATCAACAGTTACCCTAGCAAAGGCAAGACTAGGTGTGTGGGTGGGAACAACCGGTATATTAAGGCCCACACAGAATAATTTTAGACCAGGGTGAATACAGTGGCAATCAGTATATAACCAGCTCCCTGGGGCTGCTGGCAATGTTATTCCTGTGAGACCAATAACCTGGAAAAGTGCACAGAGGACTCTTTTGAAACAAACAGTTTGAATTTTACATGTTGTAACTTAATGCACACAAATGTACATTTCTTGCTGCTGTATTTTATACATTGACTTAGTTCAAAAGCAGCATGTAAAGGGTGATACACATAAGTCCACAAGCAAATGTAATATCTTCTTTTTCCTTGCAATAGGCATCCTAACACATACTATGCATAATTTTGCTGTGACCTAAATCTACTTTTATTTTCTCATATCAATAAGTTATGTTTATTACTCTCTTAGCACACAATACTGCTAGAGATTAATAAAGCATTTTCCCCCAAATAAGGGTCAAAGTTAGGAATGTTGCTGTTGATTTACCTGGAGATATGACACTTTGTGCTGATGTATGCAGTTTATTCTGTGTGTGTGTGTGTGTGTGTGTGTGTGTGTGTGTGCGCGCGCGCGCGCGCCTCTCTGTCTCTCTGTCTTTCTCCCCTCCCCCATGGGGATTCAGGTCTTGAAAAAACATTTAAACTGCAATATAACCTTCTGTTATATGCAATGACAGCTCAGGAATATCCAGTGTATTTTCAAAACCTGGAAATGTTTAATCTTGCTGTTCTACTTCTGAGCATCAATTGTCAAAAGAAAGAAAGAAAGAAAGGAAGGAAGGAAGGAAGGAAGGAAGGAAAGGAAGGAAGGAAGGAAGGAAGGAAGGAAAAAAGAAAGGAAGAAAGAAAAAAGAAAGAAAAGAAATCCTATGGAAGAAGATGCTTTCAGCATCCAGATATTTACTGGGTATTCACAGTAGTTGAAGGTGGAAAGCCGCGAGCCTGAGAGTGGGAAGCGTTCAAGGATGTATTGTGACCCCACACGACATCCTACTCCACAGGGCAAATATGCCACAAATATGGGTACTGAGGCAGGCAACCGAAAGGTGTCATGGCCGACTATGGTGCTGAGAAGATGCAAGGTGTGGTTATTATTGTAAAGTTCACCATAAATAGTCTAAGAAAAAAAACAATTTGGTAATAAGGGAAAAAAAAAAAAAAACAAACAAACATATCCTATTTGTCTTGCTGACCGGAGAACTTAGAAGATGCTGTGAGACAGAGGAGAAACATGGCCTCGTGTGTCTGAATGGTTTAAAATAGGATTGGATGGAGCCACCTTGGGCCATCATGACATCTTTTTTTATTTTGGACTTTTATTCTAACTTTAAATGTTATTTGAATGTTTGCCTGAGACAACTTGTGAAATGTCCTGAGCCCACTTCGGAATGTTATTTATAAGACGGCCGGATTTGTGGGTGGTGTCTTAAGACATCCACTGACTGGTCAGCACAGCCACAGTGAAGTGAGCTACCAGGATGGAGAGGATGCTGTGAAGAAATGCAGCTGTCTCCCATTTCCAGAGCAAAAGCGACCTTCCCTGTCTTCTGTACCCAACCTTAGTAGCTGAAAGAAGGGGGGTGGGGCGGTGAGTACTCTACACTGATCTGGTCTGTGAGAATAAAGAGTGAAATCAGAGACTGAGACAAAGTCCCCAACCCTCAGCCAAGTGTAGAGCACAGTTGCCAAGGCAGAGATTTTTCCTTCTCAAAATGCAGAAAATTAATTGCAAGCACTGATGAATATTCAACAGGAATCCGCTGTCTAAAGATATCTCAGTAATAGAGTTAGGAAAGCAAGCATTTTCCTGATACAAAACGCTTCATGCAAAACACCAGGCAAGCAAGACACTGGCATCGTCTAACTGCCATGCATACTAATTTTGAACAGGAGAAAATCACATAACCTCCCTCAGCAGCCACATCTGTAAAATGGGGCAAAATGCCATCTCTGGCTCTAACTATTCATTTGTCAATAGGACTCTCTAGTGTTTCACATGAATTCTACCAGGCTGTGAGTTAGCCAAGGGTGGGACAAATGCAAACAGCCGCCAGTGTGACCTGGTGGGTACAATACACCTATATTGATGAGAATCTGGCCTTAACTTGAAGTTGCACTTTTGACTATATGGTAAAGAAGTAAAATCAAATCCTGAAACTGGACCATTGGTTTTCTTAGCTGTTACTCCCCATCTCCAGATTTTCACAGCCTTGAAAGACAGATACAAGTAATGCTTGCATTTTATTAAATGCTGTTCTTTCCTAACCTTCTATCTTGGTGTTGTTTTTAAGATAGGGTTTCCCTGTGCAACATCACGGGCTGTCCTGGAACTCTCTCTGTAGTC
The DNA here is from genome assembly GCA_902168325.1 of Peromyscus nudipes. Taxonomy (NCBI): domain Eukaryota; kingdom Metazoa; phylum Chordata; class Mammalia; order Rodentia; family Cricetidae; genus Peromyscus; species Peromyscus nudipes. The sequence continues at coordinate 12,737 of CABHPH010161838.1, read as the reverse complement.
CAGGCTGGACTCAATCTCACAGAGATCTGCCTGCCTCCGCCTCCTGAGTGCGGGGATTAAGGGTGTGCACCACCACCGCCTGGCTTCTAGCCTTCCATCTAAAAGGCTGCTCTCGAATAGGGTCGATTTGTCTTCCTTTTAATTGTTTGTTAAGGCAACTTGTATAAGAGTCACATATGACTTGCCTGACTTACTCAGCATCCCCATATGCCAAAAAAAGAACATTTCCACCCCAAAAGAGAAGAGAATTTGTAATGACTTTTCCAGAGCTAAGCAGTATGGCAGACTGAACAATGACATCCCAAGGAGGTCCACATTCCTAACCACCAGAGCTTGTGAACATGCCACTTTACATGGCCATAGGGACCTGAAAGATATGACTATGAGAAGAGATGATCTTGGGCTATTTGTCAGGCACCAAAGTAGTCACAAGGGTCCCTGTAAGAAGGACACAGGGACGTTGGGATGGCAGAGGGAGATGTGACCGTGGAAACAGCAGCCAGAGCGACGTCATTGCTGGATTAGTGCTCGGAGCCAGGAATGCTGAGGGTCTCCAAATGCTGGAAAAGGAAGGAATGGGTGCTCCCCCGGGGCTCCAGAAGGAATGCAAACCCAATGATACCTTGAGTTGAGTTTCAAAGGCTGATTTTTAGACTTTTGACCTCCGGCATTGCACACTCTGTGTGTCATAAGCCACTGTTTTTGGTAACAGGAAACTAATGCAAAAGTGACGAAGGAGTTCCCACAATCCCTAAAGCAGAAGTCATAGTGAGTTCCCAGTCCAGGTGAGAGGACTCCAAACATTCAGAACAACCGCCATTCCACCATGTGATTCACCACACGAGGAAACTTAATCTCACAATCAAATTCTCCGTACTCTCCACGAACTATTCCTCCAACAGCTCTGAACTATGCAGGGACATCAATGTGACTGGAGGCAGACCAGTGTTTTGGAAGGCCAGCATATTCACCATATTCATGGGAAATTTGCTATCGGAGAACCAACCACATTCTCCACAGGTGACTTAGCAAAGAGACTGGCAACAGCCAGGTCAGAAGCCTCAGCAGGGAAGAAGGCTCACAAGGGGCTGCAGAGAGGCAGGCAGCAACGACACGTGCAGCTGTCAGAGCATGTCTGACTGAGAACTTAAATGCCCAGCACCTTGGTCCTTTGTGGGTAGATTGAGCAAGGTAAAGAGCTGGGAATGAAGGGCACCTGACTGTAATCCCAGCCCTTTTGGAGGTGGAGGCAGAAGGATCAGAAAGTCAAGGCCAACCTAGTCTCCATGAAGCCATTTCAAAACACAAAACAAGAGAGTGCAGGGTTGTGCGAAGCACCTTTGGGGAAGGGCAATTTCCAGAACTTCCTGGAATGAAATCTGGGAATAGAATCACAGTTTTAAGCCTACCCACGAGTTTAAAGGAAGCTAACATAAGTACTCCATTTCAAAACCAGGTCACCCACAAGACACAACTCAAACAAAGCGATTAAAAAAAAAAACAACAACAAAACAGCTCGGGTTAGGGAGTTAGATCGCCTGAGTTCTCATTTCTTCCTTAGTTGTATGTGTCACACTGGACAAATGAATCATTATCTCTTAAGTTTGATTTCCTTGTCTTGAAAAATGTGCATGTCAGTTTTTTATCACATAAGTTACGGGGATTAGGAGAAAACACAGGCGCAGAGAATCAGCACCCACTGAAAGCTTAATAAACGTTAGCGATTGTGGCTAACTTTCCTTCTCAGCATCTTTTAGGGTTGTGTTTTTCCAATGCGTTCCCACAGCAGCTGCTCTAGTTTGCTTCGCGGTGATAAACACCATGACCAAAAGCAACTTGGGGAGAACAGGCTTATTTTACTTTACAGGCTATAGTTTATCGTTGAGAGAAGTCAAGACAGGAACTCAAGGCAGGATCTTGAAGAAAAAAAACAAAAAAAAAAAAACAATGGAGAAGCATCACTTCCTGGTTTGTTCCGTCTGGCTTGCTCAGTTGGCTTTCTTATGAAGTCCGGGCCCATGGGCCTAGGGATGGCGCTGCCCACAGTGGATTGGGCCTTCCTACATCAATTCACAATTAAAAATGCCTCACGGACATGGTTACAGACCACTCTGATTAAGGCAACTTTTTAGTTAAGTTTCCTTCTTCCCAGATGACTCTCGGCTTGTGTCAAGCTCAAACCATGACAGTAGCCAATGTATATCTTTACCTTCACTTCACTTTATTAAGATTATAAATGATGGGGGAGGAGGTAGGACAGGGGTATCGTGAGTTCAAGGCTAGTCTGGATTACATAGTGAGACCCTGTAATAAACAAGCAAATGAATTATAAAAAAGTACATGAAGCTCTGAAAGGCTGAGCCAATCTCATTCGTTGTTAGATGCTTAGTGTCTAGCACATTGTGTGGCTGCTTGGGGTTCCTTTTTCCAAGATATTTGTAACTGATCTGACAGGTGAGCCAAGGGGATCTGAGTGGCCAGTCATCATCTGTAACTTCAGGATTTTTTTCCAGCTGTGACCCATTAGTTGATAAAATAGAGTCACTGATTTTCTAAAGAAATAACATAGGAAATATCTGAATATAAAATTCATGATAAGGGTAAGTATTGTCACATGGAGCTTTGTAAGTGTATTTGGTTGCATTATAAATACATTTCCTATTGTGGGTTTGGGCTTATTAGTAGTGTGACTAGCCATCTTGCCAATGATCAGTATTTTCTAATGTCTTCATGTGACTAGTGATGTGAAGTACTTTTCACTGTGTCCCCTTTGGATACCTTGTTTTTTAGAAACTTCTTTTATAACCACTTATAAAACAATTTGGTAGTATTCCTCAAGCTGAACATGTGTTTCCTGTGGTCTAATGATCCGACTTCTATTGGTTTACCCGGTAGAAACATGCACACACATTCACAAAGGGCATGGACAAAACGTTTATGGCGATACCATCTTACTAGCCCCAAACCTGATGATAGTCCCCAGATAAACTGGTATGTTAGCACACAATAGAATCTTAGTTAGAAGAAAGAATAAATCAACCACAACTGTACGTGTGGGCATTGAAGAATTCCGAAAGCATAAGAGTAAGTGAAAAAAAGCTACATGGACACTTGTCATGTCTTCTTCAATTTACATGACGTTTAAAACTAGGTGAAACTAAGCTACGGTGCTAAGGTCGGGGTAACCATAACCTAGGAGTCATAAGTAGGACCGACTTCATAAGCACAGGATGGTTCTCCATCTGTGTGCCCATCACATTCATACACTCAGTTTGCGACTTGTGAGACTTTGACACAATTACTTTGTGTATGTGTGTGCATAACTGTGTGTGTGTGAATGCACATATACGTGTATGTCAGAAGACAGTCTGAGGTGCCATTCCTCAGATGCTGCACACACACACACACACACACACACACACACACACACACACACACACCTATCGAGACCAGATCTTTTACTAGTCTGTAACTTGCACCAAAGCACCTGGTTGTTTTTTTGTTTTGTTTTTTTTTTTAATGGAGGTTCTGGGAAAAGATCCCCGATAGGTGTGTGTGTGTGTCTGGGACTTTCTTATTGACTCTCAGAGTTACCTCCCAAACCCCACAATTACTATTTTTTAAGATGTGAAAAGCACTAATAGATGGCAACAGTCCCTAACACGCTCGCTCTCCTCCCCATCAGGTACTCCTCTGGGGCCAGCAATGTCCCTGGACTGGTAGCCCGTGTTTGAAGGGTGCTTCCTGCCGTGGAACCACACCTTGCCTCTTTGGAGTTTGCTGTGTCCATAGTTGCTCTGCCCTTTTAGGAGGTTCTAAACTCATCTAATCCCCCTACCACCAACTGCTCTTCAGAGCTTTGACCGGCGCTGGCATACCCTCCTTCTCTCTAGACTTAGAGCCCCAGGTCCCTTGGCCAACCCTCAAAGCACAGCTTTGAGCCCCACCCTGTCTCTTGACTGCACTTCTTTTTAAAATCCCGTGAAGCCCGGAACAGATCACCGTTTTCTAGGAGAAGAGACAAAAAAGTAGGATTGACCCCTCACACGAAGAGAGCTCACTTCCTCCATCAACGTACCCTGGGTGCAATTCGTCCTTCCTTCAAAATTCACAGTAAACTGTCCACTCTGTTGAGCTGAACAATCAACCGAAAACCCCCATTTTTTGTATAATTACTGTTGAACCCCAATTTACTTTCTGTGTTGGTAGCCTTCACCATCTCAGAACACTTACTTGGCCCCACGTCAGTCCCCCAAAGCTAAATTCCGGTGATGAAGAGCCTATCTGGGATATAGTCTCCACACACCCAGAGATCTTCCTCGATCCCGAAAAAAACAAAAAACAAAACAAAAAAAAAAAAACCCGGAAAACAAACACACAAACAAAAAAACCACACACAGAAATGAAATCTTTGTCTCAATACAGGGCCTCTAGTCCTTATCAGTCACTTGAAGGACTCCATTTTAAGGAATATTTAGAGAATGGTGGGATGGAGGGTGGAGAAAACAGAATTCCACAACCATCTCTGCAACCTGAGCTACCCCAGACCCGCCCTGGCCTCACAGCCTGGGCAGTGGAGGGTGCCCAGAGCCTCTTCCTTCCCTCTCCCACAGTGAGCTCTGACCAGAGAGGCTCAGGAGCTGAGCATTACTGGCCTCTATGGGTTGCTGGCATGTGGCTGGGGCAGGGTGAGGTGGAGGTGGAAAACGTGGCAGGGTGAGAACGAACCTGACATGTTAAAAGTACCGGAAACTAAAGGTGTCCTGGGGGAAGCCTACTGGAGTCTCTCCAGTCTCTGGAAAAAAAAAAAACCCCTTCCAACCCAGGAAAAGACAAGCTGACACATGGCTCCAGAAAAACTTCCAGGCACCCCGGGGCGGTTTTGACGTCAGGAGTAGGGGAAAAGGAGAGTCACCGGGCTAGGGACACGCCAGAGAGCGTGCGGGAGGCCGGGAGAGGTGGGCTGGGAACCAGGGAGGCGATCGGACAGAAAAAGGGGAGCGCTCAGAGGCCTCTATTGGTGAGGGGAGGCAGGGAGAGGGAACAGGGCAGGGGCCCCAAGTCACAGGCAGGCGAGGGAGAAGCCGCTCCTACCTGGCCCAGGTCTGCTCCATGATCCAGGCGATCTCCTCGCTCTCGGGGCACAGCTCACCCGGGGGTGGCCACAGCCCGGGAAGATACCAAACCTTGCCCAGGAGTCTCCAGCGCAAAAAGCCTGAGTCTCTTCCTCCTCCCCAGCTCCTCTTGGCGCCGGCGCCGGCGAAGGAACGAGGTCTGCTCTCTGCTTTTTGGAGAGAGAGGGCAGATCGGCTGCGGCCGCACCCTCAGCTAACGGTGCGCTGGGCACAAGGCAGGGACTGTTCTCGGGAGGTGGCCGGACGCTGCTGCTGCTGCTGCCGAGCCCAGGCCTCGGGCACACTCGCTCCCAGGCTGAGACGCGACTGGCTGGCACGAGCTGATCCGCACCAGCTGAGCTGTCAACCGCGGGTGAGCGGAGGCGGGGCTCCCTGCAGCCCAGGACCCGCCCAGGTGACACGCCGCGGTACACACCCTCCGACCTCCACCGCCTCCCTCGCAGGCTCAGAGGAATGATGGCCTCAGAAGTGGCCTTCGATGACCCTCGTCCTACTCTCGGTCCCTCGCTCATCCCGGTGAGAGGCTTTGGATAAAACCAGCCAACTGCAAGGGAGCACCTTGGAGAGGTGGTCTTCCCCTGCGCCTGCGTCACCCACCCACAGGTAACCTCCGAGCCAGAGATGGAGTCTAGGAAGGATGCGATCCAACTGAATGCAGGTGTGCCTACTAAAGCGTCATGGAGCACAAGGTGATTTTCTGAGAGATGTGACCAGTTTTAGCTTCACCAGTCATCCACGGACAGAAACTTCCTCAGGAAGCACCCTCCTCACCAAACCTTGCAGTCTTATTAGCTGCCCCCATCTCAATCAACCCCCAGTTTTTTCACTATTCTGCCTCCTTTCTTTTTAGTTCCCACAGCAACCGGGCTCTACCAGAAGCTCCTAGAAGGCAGAGGGCTTCTGAGCATCCCGAAATGCTCCGAACGCCTCAAGAGACTCAAGAGTGGCCCCCAGGACTCTCTCTACCGTGGCTGTTCTGAGATCACATGAAAAGCCTTTCGTTCCAAAGAGGGGGCTGCCCAGACCCTGTGCATCTATGTGTGTACCAATGTTTAAACAAGACAGACATGCTGTAATTAGAGGGCTTGCTGCCTGCAGCTCCCTTTTAACTCTGAAATAAACCTTTTTATTAAGTCACATGATTACTGTTATCATTAGCTTTACTGCTGGCCTTTTAATTTTCAAAAAGCTTTAGGGTGCCTATATTTGACGATATTAATTTAGTTAGATTTGTTTGCAGATGGCACCTTTGAGAACCAGAAGGCTCAACTACGCCCAGGCTCTGATAAGGCCGCTGCCATGACCCGGAGCTATGCTCTCCAAATTTCTGAAGATAGACCAACAAGGCTTTTCTAGAAGGGATCCATTTTCCCCGGAAGCCTTGCAGTTAGACTCAGGGAGAGACCTGGCACACATGAGCACTGGCGGAACTGTGGCAGAAAATTGTCAACTACCTCCAGTTTCTTGGATTAGTTTTAATCACCAATAGGATCCCGGGAGGGCCAGACAGAACAACAGACATTGGGGTTTAGAGGAGTGGTTTGAAAATGCCCTAGTCTAGAATCTCCCAACCCCAGCCCTCAGTTTGCAGTTAAAAGCACACTGCTCTTGAGATTAGAATCTTGTCTCCCCTTAGGTTCATTTAAAATGTTACCAGGAGAGAACAACATTAAGGTCCAGTTTGACACTAGGCAAGACCCACAAAGCCACCTGTCTTGAAAAGAATCTACTGTTGCCTTGGGGGAGGGGCAGGGAGCTCAGGTTTCCATCCCGCATACCAAAGTTGATGCTATATTTAGTTGTGTCTGAAATCAAATTATGGGCTGTTGAGTTGTGGAGAGAGATTCTGTCTACAGCCTGGGACGGGTGCTGCTTCAGAAGACATGGGCGCTGACTAGGTGAACTGTGGCCTCCCGGAAGCCAGGCTGAAAAACAGGCTTGTGCATTTTTGAAATAACTCTTCTGTTCAAAAACGTATAACATATTTATTGCAGACCATTAAGAAGTTACAGAAAACTACATAGAAAATAAAATAACTCTTAATACCTAGTGATAATCGATGTTTAAAGTTTATGGAATCGTTTCCTGGTCTTTGAAAAATGGACTTTTTAATGTAAATATAACCTCACTTACACCCATAAATGCATTTGTGAGGAAAGAAATTTATTTGATGTCTAAAAGCTTTCATATGTATGGTTAAAAACAATTTCTTCTTAAATTTCAAAAGAAAAACACTTGTCTAAATAGCACAAATCTAGTACAAATGCTTAAGGTTCTCTAGGTTTCTTTTAGTCATGTTTGGTTGGTACATATTTACATAGCTATAATTACAGCTTAGATCCATGTAGTCAATCTCCCCTTTCCACTTGTTATGTATTTGTTCATGTTTTTGGGTAGTACTCATATTTATACTCCAATGATTATACTATGTTTTAATATACACTTTAATAGAAAGCCAGCCTACTTAATAATATTATTTTGTTGACTAGGTATGCCATTTCTAATATTAGTGTCAGATAGTACTTTAGTGAGCATTTTTTCTGCCTCTACTCTTTAATCATGTTGTGTTTTGAATGTACAGATCTCTCTAAAATTCTTACATGGGAACGTAATGAGTGGGCCTAAGAAATAAGGTCTTCAGGGAGGAATTAAGCCATGAGTGTTTTATTCTCAAGAATGGGACTGATGTTCTTATAAAAAGAGGGTGAAGAAAGTGCCCTGGTCTCTTTTGTCCCCTGTCTCTCTCACCATGTCAGGATATAGCCTGTGTCCCGTCAGAAGGATATAGAAGGACCTTCTTGACAGCAGAGAACAAGTCCTCACCACACAATGAATCTTCTGGCACCTTCATCTTAACTGAACCAGCCTCCAGAACGGTGAGAAACACAGTTCTATTATTCATAAATAATACAGTCTAAGGTGTTCTGTTATAGCAACAGGAACAGACTAAGACAAATTATTTTTTGAGATAATTAAATCATAATACTGTTGGGGTAAAATGACCCTAATTTTATCATCTTACATGTAGTTCAATAGCAGTAAGGTTTATCATTAATTTTATATAATAGAGAAATAATGTGATACTTATAAGATATTTTGGGTTATCTGTTACTACTTAGTATATAATCTAATGTCATCTAATTTTTCCTTTACACTTATTACAATACTAATTAGTAAGTTCCTTTATCATATGCTTGTTTGGGAAGCATTATCCAGTCTATGTGAAATCCCTCTGAGGTGAGTCACTGTGTGTCAGTCATCTTTTGGCTGAAACAGTGCAGCTTAGCACAGACCCCAGGGCTCTGATCTTTGCAGACCTTCCTTCCACACTCAGGGACCAGTGCTTGAAGGGTAGATGGATTGGCCGTGAGTTGTCCGCCCAACAGTTCTCTTGTTCCAGGACCCAAACGGAAGCAGCAGCATCTATCTGCCTGAGGAACATTCTTCTCCTGGCAATATGCAACAGAGAGAGAGTTAAGTGACACTCAGGATGTCCCTTAGGTCTCTGCTCAGAACTGGCACACCATTCCTTCAACCACATTCCACAGAATAAGACAGATGAGAGTCCAAAATCACTAGTGGGAAAACCCCACAGTCTATGCACAGAGCACAGGAGTGGAGGGTAGGTATTTGTGTGCTGCTGTGGGATGGTCTTTCTGTAAGCTGTGAATATGTGTTGCTACCATTGGTTAATAATGAAGCTGCTCTGGCCTATGGCAAGACAGGTTATAGCCAGGCAGGAAATCCAAGAAAAGATGCAGGGAGAAGGAGGGCAGAATCAGAGCAGATGCCCTGGAACAAGATGCCGGTAGACTGTTAATGCCATGGCCACATGGCAAATGTCATGGTCATGTGGCAAAATATAGATTAATAGTAATGGGTTAATTTAAGGTATCAGAGCTAGTTAGCAATAAGTCTGGGCCATAGACCAAACTTTGTAATTAATATTAAGCCTTTGAGTTCTTTGGGACTGAGTGGCTGCAGGACACAGGAAAACTTCAGGCAAAGTGTGGCTATAATATATCCTGCCAGTCACTATATGTAGTATTCCCACAATTTTTGTCAAGTTTTTCCCTCAGAGATACATACTAGTTTTTACCATTCCTCACCCCCATTTTAAATTAACTGTGGAATTTAGTAAAGGAAACATCACTTGCTTTTTGGCCTTTGACATATGAGAGGCGCTCATCATTTCTAAGAAGACTGTAGATGCTAAGAATCAGAATATAATTAGCCTTAGCTGTTTTCCACTGCTGTATTAATATTGAAAGAGCAATTGTGCTGAGCCAAGGTTTCCACCAACCTAAGTCTCTGAGGATTGTAATGATTGGAGCCTCTCTGTCGACCTACATTGAAATAGGGTAAAAATACATTACAGAAATTAGGCTCCTGAGGGGCCAGAGTTGACTCCAGGGTTAAGAGCACTTGTTCTTCTTACAGAGGATCCAAGTTCAATTCCTAGCATCCGCATGGCAGCTCACAACAGTCAGTAGCTCTAGTCCCAGGGGGTCGAACACCCTCCTCTGACCTCCAAAAGTGCATGTACTGCACAGACCTATATGCAGGCAAAACACGCATGCACATAACATAACAAAATAAATAGATCTAAAATGTTTTAAATAAATTTTTATAAATAAACATTTAAGTCACTGAGATTTGGGGACTTTCTCTGCAGCATAGCCTGGCCTATTCTGATACTTCATGTCACTCCCATTCTGAGACTGAGATCATTTTATCAGTATTGCACACGATCTTTATTAAAAATCTGCTCCAAGTTTTCTGTATTAGAACAGAGGTCAACTGAGTTGATGATGCTGATCAATCCAACCAGGTATGTTCTTCTCTCCTGAGTATGTAGCTTAGCTCCTAATTGGTCAGCTGATTGGATTGATTTTCAGCCTCTCCAATCATGTCCAATCAGTGGTACCTTCCCTTCCCTTCAGTTCTGTTTTAATTCTGCTTTTCTTCCCTCCATCTTGACTTTGTGTGAAGGGGATCTTGATGTGGATGACTGTGTGGCTTAAATGTAATAATAAAAATAGCTATGTCTAACATATTGTATCAGATTTTCTTCTAAGCTAGCTTCTCTTACAGATACAATAACTTTATGGACAGACTCTAGTTAGCCCTTTTTTTTATAAATATTAATGTGGAGTATGGGGAGATAGAGTATATTGCCTAATACAAAGGTTCATGATTGAGAGCTGAAACCATGTTTAGTTTTAGAATGTCATAACTGCTCATTATGCGTGACACTTCCCAGATATGGCCACCTAACGTTCTCTGCACACTTAGATGAGATGACAATACATCTAAGTATCTGTCACTTCATTGATCAGTGTGGTTCATTCTACTGACTTGATCAGTCAACAGATATCTTCCTTGTCCCTCACAGTGCCCTGCCCATCTCCCTAACTCTGAGTTAAGATAAATATCCTTTCAGGACAGAGTGAATTGTCCTAAGATCAAGGACATAGTTTCTTGGATACTTTCCCCATCGAGAGGTAGATTATAACTATAATTTTTTTACTCTTTAACTTGTATTAGCTTGAGGAACTTACTTGACTAATAGAATTCTGGTAAGACATCTATCTGCCAAGGCTAGGTCAATAAGAGGCTTCCCAGATAAGAAATCAAACTCCCGTGAAGATAAACAATGTAGTGATGCCCCAAGACTATGAACAGAGCTGAGACTTAGTGGGGCCTAAGAACCAGCAGCTCCCACTGCAATGCCATCACTGGACAACACCAAACAATCGCCCGTGTGGCCGTGACAGGGGTACACCTGTCCTCTGAACCATACTAGAATTATTGATCCCCCAAACCATGATATAAGAAAACACTTACTGTGTTCAGCTTATAAATTTGAGAGTAGTTTACTAAATAACAATAAGTAATTGGAATTAAATCTGCTATCTAGAAGGAAAGAAATAATGACAAGATAAAAAGTCTGTGTGCATTCCGCACATACAGAGTTTTAGCCCTAACCATTCCGATAAAGCTAGTTGGTTGGATCTGCGGATGTGAAACCTGCATTTATAGAGAGACAAGTACATATGAACTTTCACATGGGAAAAAAAAAACAAAACTCTTTTAGTGGAGTTGATAAGTTCAAGGCTGCTACATGTTTTATTAGTCCCAGGGAGGACCTAATGGGGAGAACTGTGGCCTGGATGGAGGTACCTGGTTACCCAAGTAATGTGGAGAGAAATGGTTGGCTTTGCAGGACTGGAAAGGACTGCCCTTCAACTTCAGCAGTAGTTGAAGCCAGGCCTGGGTGGAGGGTGTGTGCTCAGAAGAGGCACAGCAGGTGAAGGAGCAGCTGTGCCTCAGAGCGACAGAGCTCAGGGCCAGGAGCAGTTTACGAAAATGAAAAACAACCTTGGGGATTAAAAAGAGAGGGGCCTTTAAAGGGACTTTTATTTTCCATAAAGAAGTGGCAGTTCAGAGGTAGCTAATGTTGATGGGACTTAGAGTTATTCCCACAACTTTATACAATTCAAGGACAATTGAGTTACCTAAGTTCATTCAATTTAACCAAAGCATAGCATGTGCTACACACTGGGTGTGTGACTGAAAGCTGGTGTGGAAAGCCACACACGAATTCCTTAAGTCATACCACAGATCTGATTATCTGCAGAGCTAAAATACAATACACAAAGAACAGGAGGAAAGCCCTTAATTAAATTAGACTTCTTTACAGAAGACGACCTCGCCGGGCAGTGATGGCACACACCTTTAATCACTCAAGAGGATCTTTATGAATTTGAGAACTGGTCAATCTAGAAAGTTCCAGGCAAGCCAGAGCTACAGAGTGAGACCCTGTCTCAAAAAGCGAAAACAAAACGATAAATAAATGCAAATAAGCACCCCAAGAAGAATTCCTCAAGGGAACTAGGAAGGGAAATTAGAAAAATAATTCCTCACTCACTCAAATGCATTGTGGATGCATGGTATCCACTCTGTGCTCCACTAAATGAAGAAATGTAAGGAGACCTAACAGAACTCTAGAGAGAAAAAGGAAGTGTTTTATTTTTGATCTTAAAAATCTCCTAAGGCCTATGTATTGGAGGCTGGACCCTCAGCGTGGCACTATGGAGAAGTGGTGGATTTCTAAAAGGTGAGGCCTGGGGAGAGGTCTCCCGATCACATTGGCTCAAAGGGGATTCTAGAGTGTTAGTCTTTTTTTAATTAAAAATTATTTATTATTTGTATGTTTTGCCTGCATGTATGCATGTATGTGAACCACATGTGTGCAGTGACTGCAGAGGCCGGACAAAGGCATTGGATCTCCTGGAATTAGCGTAACAGAAAAAAGAAGATAGCAAATGAGTAGGCACCAAGGATAAATATAATTAAAAAAAAACTATCACAAATTTAATATTAACAATTCATAGCTTTTATTCAAAATTTGTTAGTTTGTCTTAATTGCTCCACATTTATCTAAACAGCACATTTTATCCTAGAAATTGGCACAATCATCGGCCAAACTTTTGTTGTTTTTCTTTTCTGTTTTGTGAGACAGGTTTTCTTTGTGTAGCTTTGGCTGTCCTGGAACTCACTCTGTAAACCAGGCTGGCCTCAGACTCAGGAGTCTGCCTG